>JBBEEM010000030.1:0-165494 GCA_037305995.1 Sclerodermus sp. 'alternatusi'
TCTGTGTACTATTTCTATTTGTTGTAACGATGTAGAAATCGCTACAGCATCTCTCGACCGATTCCCAATATTATGAGAATATTGGAAATAGGTTGAGCACACTCGGCACTGTAGCGCTTAGGCTGATGTCTGGATCAGCTGGCGAAACAGTGAATTGGAGAGAGAGCGATGGGATCGCGTCGTGTCTCTGTCAGACGGCCGGGTGTAGCAGAGTCTGTCTCTGTCTCGCTCATTGCGCGCGATCTAACATCGGGTTAGACTGATTCCTCCGAATATCAAAATAAAGCGTCCGGCTATTTTAGTGTTTGTGAAAACGGTTGTGTGCGTGGGGGAAGATCTTGAACTGTCAAGCTGACAGTTCAACGATCTTTCCTCATTGCTTCGTTATCTGTGGCCCCGGTTAATCGTGCGTATTTTGTGTGCGGAAGCGTGCGTGATCTTAGTACAATTGGTGGCATCGCGTGTGGATCCGACCGAGGAAGAAACGGTGAAGGACCGAGGTCGTCCGAGAAGTCGCGAGCACCAAGGATACCCGCGACCTGCATTTGCGCGGACTAGCCCGGCGATAAATGTAAGTGGGACGCCACTTTGTAATAGTTTTGTCGATTTGTTAATTGTTTGTGTAGTCTCCCGTGGAGGCTAGCCACCTCACCTGCGCCGGAAAGCCAGCGGTACTTTCCAGGCTGCACCGTAGCACCCCGCGAAGCACTTGCCCTCGGGTTGGAGAATCTCCTCTCGCAGGGTCGAGTGACTTCCGATTTAAGAAGGGCTTCGCGGTATAGCCGTTGGCTTGTGCTACGTGCTTGTGCTTAATTAATTAGTTATATAATTTTTTAAAATAATTTCCTCATAAATTTCTTTATTCGATAGTAAGTTTTATACTTTTACGGTTATATAGAATGAACTATGGGAATTACGCATTTTCCTATTGAAAGTCTTAATTTTTATAACTAATTAGTTTAAATAATTATTAGATTTGTTATTTCCGCTCGCTATTTGATATTTTTTCTTATCGCATCCGTTCGAACCCTATACTGCACGTGTAATTCTGTAACTTCAGCATTCTCACGCTCCGGGTTAGAGCAGTTGTTTACCGCCACCTCGGCTCCCATTGAAGTCAGCAAAGGTAAGCTCTAACTGTTGCAGAACTTTCTAAAACGTTTTAGAATGTTCTGGAACGGTCGTTGCGGATTGATTCTAAAGCATTGTCCGGTTTTGGCCACGTTTAAGATCGCACTGCGGAAGTGAAAGTGCGAAGTAGAGCCCATTGGCTCACCAAGGTGAACGAGTCGCAACCCCCGACGTCTCGGGGCACGGATGCGAAACCCTCGTCACGTTCGTAAGGGGTTCAAGGTTTACCTGCCGACTTTTCACTATCACCTTTTAGAAAACAATGAAACATAATATACTGTAAATGTCATCTTTCGTTACCCATGTTTAACGCTGTGAATGAAAGTTTTAAAAGAGATTGTGGCACAAACGAAACTTACTGTAAAAGAGCTTTGGGAAGACTGAAACAGATGATATAGGGTCTAATAGATAAGCCTACATATTTACACAAACAGAGCCAGGTGAGGCCATTCATTGCATGAAGACAAAGACACTTTTGGAACACCCTAATACATCTTCTGTCCGAATCTTTCCATAAGAAAAATTATCATTTCATGGATAAAACTAATAAGTGATGCCCATTTCAACACGTTACAATTCGACACGTAACAATTCAAAACGTGCAACATGGCAATATTTAGTTGCACATTTTACAATAAAATGTGTATATGGATGGTTCGTTCTAAGTAGTTAATTCCTGTGTGTGTGTGTGTGTGTGTGTGTGTGTGTGGTACCTCGTCTTTATTTGTTATTATGTTAAATCGCTTATCATTACACTTGAAAATGTCGTGTCGAGTAGTTACGTGTCGAATTGTAACGTGGAGAAACGGGACCTCCTCAAAACTAATCCTCCCCCAAAGTACTTTAAGTGTAAAAACAATATATCAAGTAATAATCCCCTTATAAAGAAATTCTATTTATCTATTGACGCCTCTTAAAAGAAAAATAAATCCTAAATGCTATATTTTTTTTAAATTATATTTATTGAAAAAATTATTTCTTACAAGCAATACTTCATTTTACTTACATTCTTTTAAACGGTATTAAAATTACATATAAAATAAGGCCAAGTATGTAATCTTTCTCATCATATAATTTCGCAGTAATATGCTTACAATATTTTATAAATAATTTCTCAAGGATGCGCTTAAAAATTTTATCGAGGACTGGTCAAGCTTCCATGTTTTTTAAATGATATATGATTTTAATTCCTCTCAAATCATAGTATTCCAATAATAATGGTTAGCGAGTCATTTCTATCATTTTATATTTCTTATAATATTATTGGAGGCTCGTCGAGTTCTCCATACAGATTTTTAAGCATATTGTTAACAAATTTTCAATAGTTTCGTGATTTCAGCTTAATAATACAACGAGAAGAAGAAATGTGTATAATGAATAATAAAAAAGAAATATAGAATATTAATATTGATATAGTATATATCAATATTAATATAATATAATTATCAAAGATTAACATTTACAAGGGATAAAACAAAGCTATCTAAATTTTCTATGAGTAGTTCATTCATAACAGACTTTTCGGTATAATAAAATTGAGCGCAATCCCAGCAATAATCAGCTGGACTTTGTTCGGTTAATTCTATGTTGCAATCTTCACAACAAATTGCGCTAGATTGGTAAGAAATAACATGGTAAAACTTACATACTCTGTAATTTGCCTTCCTCGGTTTTCGATTAAAACAATCAAAGCAAACTATCATATTTCTTTCTACCCTGAACGCTGCGAGTATAGATTTCTTACATAGCATTTTGTCCAAATAATCCCCATCTCTGATATAATTTTCATTATTATCAATATCATAGTCACTACCGCCTTCTATCACGGCGTCCTCCTGTTTTCCCTCCTCTGCCACCTCATTCCATTTTGCCTCCTCGTCGTATTCAAAATTTGGATTGTCGATACTCTCGTTTTCGATATGTTCCATTTTCTAAGTAATTCCTTGTAGTCTTGGCTTGGGCGAAATGAGGCGAATTTGAATAGAAATTTATAGAGGAGTTATAGAAAGACGTGCACTCGGCAGTGAACTAAGGTTGAACTGAAAGTTTTGAGACGTGGAAGGCTCCTTTATACCAGCAGTCTCCACCAGACATGCCAGATGAAGTATTTTGAGGAGCGTCCCATTTGCACACAGACCGTTTGCGCACAGCCCGTTTGCGCACGTCCCGTTTGTCCACGGACCTATTGCACACGGACCGTTTGCAAGATCTAATTTATCTTAAGGAAAATATATTTCACTATTAATTTCACTCACTAATTGGTTGCACGGAAATTATTATTTAATTTTGGCAGAACACTAGTTATCAGAAATAAATTAAATGGAATTGTTGAAATACTCACCAAAGGTAACAAATAATTTTAATTCTTTCAATTCAGGTTCCAGAAGCTTCCAGAACCTTCTAGAACGTTCTGGAACCTTTCAGAATGTTCTGGAATGTTTCAGAACTTTCCACGGCGTTCTATGGCGATCCGCAGCGTTCTGGGGTGCTTTATACGGTTCTTCGTCGCTCCAATCATCACCGCCGGTATTGCTCGTCTTACTTATTGAATATATGCATAATGTTTATTCGTTTGTTATAATTTAATTGTTATAAATGGAATTATGTAAATGTAATTGTCAAAATTGACAGTGTTTGCAATGGAATACATAATATATATATATATACAGGGTGTCCCACGTAACATGCTCACCTATTTTATTTCTAAAGTATGCATTGTATGAAAACAATTTTTTTTAGATATGTATGGTTCCGAGGGCTGCATTATCAAATGTATTATTTTTTCTTTTGGTGGAGTCATTTCGGAGATTTCAAGGTCAACTTCATTTTTTTTTAATGGAACTCTATATTTTTTATATTAGGATCTGAAAGAGCGTGATAGTTTGAGTAAAAAGGTACTGATTTGCATTAGTCGTAAGTCTATTAATTAACGAGTAATTTCACTTTGTTTCAAGAACATATTGTCCACGGAATAATTAGGTCAGAAATTCGAACTTATCAGAGATTTACATAGGACAACGTGATGTTTACATTGCGATATTGTGATGTAAACATCGCGCTATAAGTAACTTTTACAATTATAGACACGACGACGACTATGATCATACGGAATCTCATGTTCATAAATCAGTATTGAAATTACAATCGGTGTTTGCGCGTTTTTATTACAGGTACTAGAATAAAGATGAAATTTTCCAATAGTGAGAAAGTCGATATGATTTTGATGTATGGCGAGTGCCGTAGAATTGCAACAAAGGCTAAAGAGTTGTATGCCGAATTGTATCCTGCCCGAACTCAGCCATCGCGTTTTATTTTTGAAAGACTATGCACATCGCTACGACAAACAGGAAGTTTTAATATTATAAAACGTTATAAACCGAAACCTGCTACTAGTGAAGAGAACAGTATAGCGGTCCTCGCAGCCGTTACAGAAAATCCGCACATTAGTATACGACAAGTTTCGCGAGGTTCAGACATCAGTCGATCAAGTGTTTTAAGAATCCTGCATAATAAAAAATATCATCCATATCACATATCACTCCATCAAAAGCTTTACGGAACTGATTACCAAAATCGCGTTCGATTTTGCCAGTGGCTTCTACATCAAGTGGACAATAATAATTGCTTTTTGAAGAATGTGCTGTTCACTGATGAGGCTACATTTACTAACCGCAAACAGATCAATCTTAGAAACACCCATTACTGGGCACCGGAAAATCCTCATTACATGAGAGAAATTGACTACCAACATCAATGGAGTGCGAATGTTTGGTGTGGAATACTGGGAGAACAATTAATTGGACCGTTTTTTATTGAAGGACGATTGACAGGACAAAAATATGCTGATTTTTTGTCTGAAATATTGCCCTTATTATTAGAAAATGTACCGCTCAATGTTCGCAGCCAAATCTGGTATCAACACGATGGATGCCCTGCACATAATGTTAGAGATGTTTTGGACAGACAATTTCCGAAACGATGGATAGGTCGTGGTGGACAGTGTGAATGGCCTCCAAGATCACCCGATCTAACTCCTTTAGACTACTTTTTGTGGGGCAATTTAAAAGACGTAGTGTATTTTGAATCACCAACAACAGCTGAAAATATGAAACATCGCATTCGGGAAGCGTGCTGTACACTAAGTGCTGATATACTTAAAAAATCCATTTCCTCATTAATTAGTAGACTGCAGCATTGCATTAATGTCGATGGACATCAGTTCGAACATTTATGTTGATACCAATAAATAATGTAAATAAATAAATTTTAATGTTGATAAATTTAATCATGTAAACATCAGGTTATCCTGTGTAAATCTGTGATAAGTGCGAATATCTGACCTAATTATTTCGCGGACAATATGTTCTTGAAACAAAGTGAAATTACTCGTTAATTAATAGACTTACGACTAATGCAAATCAGTACTTTTTTACTCAAAATATCGCGCTCTTTCAGATCCTAATATAAAAAATATAGAGTTCCATTAGAAAAAATGAAGTTGACCTTGAAATCTCCGAAATGACACCACCAAAAAAAAAATAGTGCATCTGATAATGCAGCCCTCGGAACCATACATATCTAAAAAAAATTGTTTTCATACCATGCATACTTTAGAAATAAAATAGGTGAGCATGTTACGTGGGACACCCTGTATATATATATATATTATGTATTCCATTGCAAACACTGTCAATTTTGACAATTACATTTACATAATTCCATTTATAACAATTAAATTATAACAAACGAATAAACATTATGCGTATATTCAATAAGTAAGACGAGCAATACCGGCGGTGATGATTGGAGCGACGAAGAACCGTATAAAGCACCCCAGAACGCTGCGGATCGCCATAGAACGCCGTGGAAAGTTCTGAAACATTCCAGAACATTCTGAAAGGTTCCAGAACGTTCTAGAAGGTTCTGGAAGCTTCTGGAACCTGAATTGAAAGAATTAAAATTATTTGTTACCTTTGGTGAGTATTTCAACAATTCCATTTAATTTATTTCTGATAACTAGTGTTCTGCCAAAATTAAATAATAATTTCCGTGCAACCAATTAGTGAGTGAAATTAATAGTGAAATATATTTTCCTTAAGATAAATTAGATCTTGCAAACGGTCCGTGTGCAATAGGTCCGTGGACAAACGGGACGTGCGCAAACGGGCTGTGCGCAAACGGTCTGTGTGCAAATGGGACGCTCCTCAAAATACTTCATCTGGCATGTCTGGTGGAGACTGCTGGTATAAAGGAGCCTTCCACGTCTCAAAACTTTCAGTTCAACCTTAGTTCACTGCCGAGTGCACGTCTTTCTATAACTCCTCTATAAATTTCTATTCAAATTCGCCTCATTTCGCCCAAGCCAAGACTACAAGGAATTACTTAGAAAATGGAACATATCGAAAACGAGAGTATCGACAATCCAAATTTTGAATACGACGAGGAGGCAAAATGGAATGAGGTGGCAGAGGAGGGAAAACAGGAGGACGCCGTGATAGAAGGCGGTAGTGACTATGATATTGATAATAATGAAAATTATATCAGAGATGGGGATTATTTGGACAAAATGCTATGTAAGAAATCTATACTCGCAGCGTTCAGGGTAGAAAGAAATATGATAGTTTGCTTTGATTGTTTTAATCGAAAACCGAGGAAGGCAAATTACAGAGTATGTAAGTTTTACCATGTTATTTCTTACCAATCTAGCGCAATTTGTTGTGAAGATTGCAACATAGAATTAACCGAACAAAGTCCAGCTGATTATTGCTGGGATTGCGCTCAATTTTATTATACCGAAAAGTCTGTTATGAATGAACTACTCATAGAAAATTTAGATAGCTTTGTTTTATCCCTTGTAAATGTTAATCTTTGATAATTATATTATATTAATATTGATATATACTATATCAATATTAATATTCTATATTTCTTTTTTATTATTCATTATACACATTTCTTCTTCTCGTTGTATTATTAAGCTGAAATCACGAAACTATTGAAAATTTGTTAACAATATGCTTAAAAATCTGTATGGAGAACTCGACGAGCCTCCAATAATATTATAAGAAATATAAAATGATAGAAATGACTCGCTAACCATTATTATTGGAATACTATGATTTGAGAGGAATTAAAATCATATATCATTTAAAAAACATGGAAGCTTGACCAGTCCTCGATAAAATTTTTAAGCGCATCCTTGAGAAATTATTTATAAAATATTGTAAGCATATTACTGCGAAATTATATGATGAGAAAGATTACATACTTGGCCTTATTTTATATGTAATTTTAATACCGTTTAAAAGAATGTAAGTAAAATGAAGTATTGCTTGTAAGAAATAATTTTTTCAATAAATATAATTTAAAAAAAATATAGCATTTAGGATTTATTTTTCTTTTAAGAGGCGTCAATAGATAAATAGAATTTCTTTATAAGGGGATTATTACTTGATATATTGTTTTTACACTTAAAGTACTTTGGGGGAGGATTAGTTTTGAGGAGGTCCCGTTTCTCCACGTTACAATTCGACACGTAACTACTCGACACGACATTTTCAAGTGTAATGATAAGCGATTTAACATAATAACAAATAAAGACGAGGTACCACACACACACACACACACACACACACACACACACACAGGAATTAACTACTTAGAACGAACCATCCATATACACATTTTATTGTAAAATGTGCAACTAAATATTGCCATGTTGCACGTTTTGAATTGTTACGTGTCGAATTGTAACGTGTTGAAATGGGCATCACTTATTAGTTTTATCCATGAAATGATAATTTTTCTTATGGAAAGATTCGGACAGAAGATGTATTAGGGTGTTCCAAAAGTTTCTTTGTCTTCATGCAATGAATGGCCTCACCTGGCTCTGTTTGTGTAAATATGTAGGCTTATCTATTAGACCCTATATCATCTGTTTCAGTCTTCCCAAAGCTCTTTTACAGTAAGTTTCGTTTGTGCCACAATCTCTTTTAAAACTTTCATTCACAGCGTTAAACATGGGTAACGAAAGATGACATTTACAGTATATTATGTTTCATTGTTTTCTAAAAGGTGATAGTGAAAAGTCGGCAGGTAAACCTTGAACCCCTTACGAACGTGACGAGGGTTTCGCATCCGTGCCCCGAGACGTCGGGGGTTGCGACTCGTTCACCTTGGTGAGCCAATGGGCTCTACTTCGCACTTTCACTTCCGCAGTGCGATCTTAAACGTGGCCAAAACCGGACAATGCTTTAGAATCAATCCGCAACGACCGTTCCAGAACATTCTAAAACGTTTTAGAAAGTTCTGCAACAGTTAGAGCTTACCTTTGCTGACTTCAATGGGAGCCGAGGTGGCGGTAAACAACTGCTCTAACCCGGAGCGTGAGAATGCTGAAGTTACAGAATTACACGTGCAGTATAGGGTTCGAACGGATGCGATAAGAAAAAATATCAAATAGCGAGCGGAAATAACAAATCTAATAATTATTTAAACTAATTAGTTATAAAAATTAAGACTTTCAATAGGAAAATGCGTAATTCCCATAGTTCATTCTATATAACCGTAAAAGTATAAAACTTACTATCGAATAAAGAAATTTATGAGGAAATTATTTTAAAAAATTATATAACTAATTAATTAAGCACAAGCACGTAGCACAAGCCAACGGCTATACCGCGAAGCCCTTCTTAAATCGGAAGTCACTCGACCCTGCGAGAGGAGATTCTCCAACCCGAGGGCAAGTGCTTCGCGGGGTGCTACGGTGCAGCCTGGAAAGTACCGCTGGCTTTCCGGCGCAGGTGAGGTGGCTAGCCTCCACGGGAGACTACACAAACAATTAACAAATCGACAAAACTATTACAAAGTGGCGTCCCACTTACATTTATCGCCGGGCTAGTCCGCGCAAATGCAGGTCGCGGGTATCCTTGGTGCTCGCGACTTCTCGGACGACCTCGGTCCTTCACCGTTTCTTCCTCGGTCGGATCCACACGCGATGCCACCAATTGTACTAAGATCACGCACGCTTCCGCACACAAAATACGCACGATTAACCGGGGCCACAGATAACGAAGCAATGAGGAAAGATCGTTGAACTGTCAGCTTGACAGTTCAAGATCTTCCCCCACGCACACAACCGTTTTCACAAACACTAAAATAGCCGGACGCTTTATTTTGATATTCGGAGGAATCAGTCTAACCCGATGTTAGATCGCGCGCAATGAGCGAGACAGAGACAGACTCTGCTACACCCGGCCGTCTGACAGAGACACGACGCGATCCCATCGCTCTCTCTCCAATTCACTGTTTCGCCAGCTGATCCAGACATCAGCCTAAGCGCTACAGTGCCGAGTGTGCTCAACCTATTTCCAATATTCTCATAATATTGGGAATCGGTCGAGAGATGCTGTAGCGATTTCTACATCGTTACAACAAATAGAAATAGTACACAGATAGCCCCGCTAAGATGTTAGTATTCAAAATCTGCGACACTACAGCCGGACCAGATAACGGTATGACTAGTAATATAAAACGAATTGCTCCTAGTAATTCGTTTTTTCAAAGGGAGGAGGTGTAACGTTCGCCGACGTCACGCTCCCTTGCCCCCTTCTTTTTTTTTCCATTTATTACTGGATTATAACATATTCTTAAACATTACTCTTTTATTACTGTATTACAATATATTAATATTGTAATATATTAATCTTAAACATTACTTTATATACAGGGTGTCCCACGTAACATGCTCACCTATTTTATTTCTAAAGTATGCATTGTATGAAAACAATTTTTTTTAGATATGTATGGTTCCGAGGGCTGCATTATCAAATGTATTATTTTTTCTTTTGGTGGAGTCATTTCGGAGATTTCAAGGTCAACTTCATTTTTTTTTAATGGAACTCTATATTTTTTATATTAGGATCTGAAAGAGCGTGATAGTTTGAGTAAAAAGGTACTGATTTGCATTAGTCGTAAGTCTATTAATTAACGAGTAATTTCACTTTGTTTCAAGAACATATTGTCCACGGAATAATTAGGTCAGAAATTCGAACTTATCAGAGATTTACATAGGACAACGTGATGTTTACATTGCGATATTGTGATGTAAACATCGCGCTATAAGTAACTTTTACAATTATAGACACGACGACGACTATGATCATACGGAATCTCATGTTCATAAATCAGTATTGAAATTACAATCGGTGTTTGCGCGTTTTTATTACAGGTACTAGAATAAAGATGAAATTTTCCAATAGTGAGAAAGTCGATATGATTTTGATGTATGGCGAGTGCCGTAGAATTGCAACAAAGGCTAAAGAGTTGTATGCCGAATTGTATCCTGCCCGAACTCAGCCATCGCGTTTTATTTTTGAAAGACTATGCACATCGCTACGACAAACAGGAAGTTTTAATATTATAAAACGTTATAAACCGAAACCTGCTACTAGTGAAGAGAACAGTATAGCGGTCCTCGCAGCCGTTACAGAAAATCCGCACATTAGTATACGACAAGTTTCGCGAGGTTCAGACATCAGTCGATCAAGTGTTTTAAGAATCCTGCATAATAAAAAATATCATCCATATCACATATCACTCCATCAAAAGCTTTACGGAACTGATTACCAAAATCGCGTTCGATTTTGCCAGTGGCTTCTACATCAAGTGGACAATAATAATTGCTTTTTGAAGAATGTGCTGTTCACTGATGAGGCTACATTTACTAACCGCAAACAGATCAATCTTAGAAACACCCATTACTGGGCACCGGAAAATCCTCATTACATGAGAGAAATTGACTACCAACATCAATGGAGTGCGAATGTTTGGTGTGGAATACTGGGAGAACAATTAATTGGACCGTTTTTTATTGAAGGACGATTGACAGGACAAAAATATGCTGATTTTTTGTCTGAAATATTGCCCTTATTATTAGAAAATGTACCGCTCAATGTTCGCAGCCAAATCTGGTATCAACACGATGGATGCCCTGCACATAATGTTAGAGATGTTTTGGACAGACAATTTCCGAAACGATGGATAGGTCGTGGTGGACAGTGTGAATGGCCTCCAAGATCACCCGATCTAACTCCTTTAGACTACTTTTTGTGGGGCAATTTAAAAGACGTAGTGTATTTTGAATCACCAACAACAGCTGAAAATATGAAACATCGCATTCGGGAAGCGTGCTGTACACTAAGTGCTGATATACTTAAAAAATCCATTTCCTCATTAATTAGTAGACTGCAGCATTGCATTAATGTCGATGGACATCAGTTCGAACATTTATGTTGATACCAATAAATAATGTAAATAAATAAATTTTAATGTTGATAAATTTAATCATGTAAACATCAGGTTATCCTGTGTAAATCTGTGATAAGTGCGAATATCTGACCTAATTATTTCGCGGACAATATGTTCTTGAAACAAAGTGAAATTACTCGTTAATTAATAGACTTACGACTAATGCAAATCAGTACTTTTTTACTCAAAATATCGCGCTCTTTCAGATCCTAATATAAAAAATATAGAGTTCCATTAGAAAAAATGAAGTTGACCTTGAAATCTCCGAAATGACACCACCAAAAAAAAAATAGTGCATCTGATAATGCAGCCCTCGGAACCATACATATCTAAAAAAAATTGTTTTCATACCATGCATACTTTAGAAATAAAATAGGTGAGCATGTTACGTGGGACACCCTGTATATATATATATATTATGTATTCCATTGCAAACACTGTCAATTTTGACAATTACATTTACATAATTCCATTTATAACAATTAAATTATAACAAACGAATAAACATTATGCGTATATTCAATAAGTAAGACGAGCAATACCGGCGGTGATGATTGGAGCGACGAAGAACCGTATAAAGCACCCCAGAACGCTGCGGATCGCCATAGAACGCCGTGGAAAGTTCTGAAACATTCCAGAACATTCTGAAAGGTTCCAGAACGTTCTAGAAGGTTCTGGAAGCTTCTGGAACCTGAATTGAAAGAATTAAAATTATTTGTTACCTTTGGTGAGTATTTCAACAATTCCATTTAATTTATTTCTGATAACTAGTGTTCTGCCAAAATTAAATAATAATTTCCGTGCAACCAATTAGTGAGTGAAATTAATAGTGAAATATATTTTCCTTAAGATAAATTAGATCTTGCAAACGGTCCGTGTGCAATAGGTCCGTGGACAAACGGGACGTGCGCAAACGGGCTGTGCGCAAACGGTCTGTGTGCAAATGGGACGCTCCTCAAAATACTTCATCTGGCATGTCTGGTGGAGACTGCTGGTATAAAGGAGCCTTCCACGTCTCAAAACTTTCAGTTCAACCTTAGTTCACTGCCGAGTGCACGTCTTTCTATAACTCCTCTATAAATTTCTATTCAAATTCGCCTCATTTCGCCCAAGCCAAGACTACAAGGAATTACTTAGAAAATGGAACATATCGAAAACGAGAGTATCGACAATCCAAATTTTGAATACGACGAGGAGGCAAAATGGAATGAGGTGGCAGAGGAGGGAAAACAGGAGGACGCCGTGATAGAAGGCGGTAGTGACTATGATATTGATAATAATGAAAATTATATCAGAGATGGGGATTATTTGGACAAAATGCTATGTAAGAAATCTATACTCGCAGCGTTCAGGGTAGAAAGAAATATGATAGTTTGCTTTGATTGTTTTAATCGAAAACCGAGGAAGGCAAATTACAGAGTATGTAAGTTTTACCATGTTATTTCTTACCAATCTAGCGCAATTTGTTGTGAAGATTGCAACATAGAATTAACCGAACAAAGTCCAGCTGATTATTGCTGGGATTGCGCTCAATTTTATTATACCGAAAAGTCTGTTATGAATGAACTACTCATAGAAAATTTAGATAGCTTTGTTTTATCCCTTGTAAATGTTAATCTTTGATAATTATATTATATTAATATTGATATATACTATATCAATATTAATATTCTATATTTCTTTTTTATTATTCATTATACACATTTCTTCTTCTCGTTGTATTATTAAGCTGAAATCACGAAACTATTGAAAATTTGTTAACAATATGCTTAAAAATCTGTATGGAGAACTCGACGAGCCTCCAATAATATTATAAGAAATATAAAATGATAGAAATGACTCGCTAACCATTATTATTGGAATACTATGATTTGAGAGGAATTAAAATCATATATCATTTAAAAAACATGGAAGCTTGACCAGTCCTCGATAAAATTTTTAAGCGCATCCTTGAGAAATTATTTATAAAATATTGTAAGCATATTACTGCGAAATTATATGATGAGAAAGATTACATACTTGGCCTTATTTTATATGTAATTTTAATACCGTTTAAAAGAATGTAAGTAAAATGAAGTATTGCTTGTAAGAAATAATTTTTTCAATAAATATAATTTAAAAAAAATATAGCATTTAGGATTTATTTTTCTTTTAAGAGGCGTCAATAGATAAATAGAATTTCTTTATAAGGGGATTATTACTTGATATATTGTTTTTACACTTAAAGTACTTTGGGGGAGGATTAGTTTTGAGGAGGTCCCGTTTCTCCACGTTACAATTCGACACGTAACTACTCGACACGACATTTTCAAGTGTAATGATAAGCGATTTAACATAATAACAAATAAAGACGAGGTACCACACACACACACACACACACACACACACACACACACAGGAATTAACTACTTAGAACGAACCATCCATATACACATTTTATTGTAAAATGTGCAACTAAATATTGCCATGTTGCACGTTTTGAATTGTTACGTGTCGAATTGTAACGTGTTGAAATGGGCATCACTTATTAGTTTTATCCATGAAATGATAATTTTTCTTATGGAAAGATTCGGACAGAAGATGTATTAGGGTGTTCCAAAAGTTTCTTTGTCTTCATGCAATGAATGGCCTCACCTGGCTCTGTTTGTGTAAATATGTAGGCTTATCTATTAGACCCTATATCATCTGTTTCAGTCTTCCCAAAGCTCTTTTACAGTAAGTTTCGTTTGTGCCACAATCTCTTTTAAAACTTTCATTCACAGCGTTAAACATGGGTAACGAAAGATGACATTTACAGTATATTATGTTTCATTGTTTTCTAAAAGGTGATAGTGAAAAGTCGGCAGGTAAACCTTGAACCCCTTACGAACGTGACGAGGGTTTCGCATCCGTGCCCCGAGACGTCGGGGGTTGCGACTCGTTCACCTTGGTGAGCCAATGGGCTCTACTTCGCACTTTCACTTCCGCAGTGCGATCTTAAACGTGGCCAAAACCGGACAATGCTTTAGAATCAATCCGCAACGACCGTTCCAGAACATTCTAAAACGTTTTAGAAAGTTCTGCAACAGTTAGAGCTTACCTTTGCTGACTTCAATGGGAGCCGAGGTGGCGGTAAACAACTGCTCTAACCCGGAGCGTGAGAATGCTGAAGTTACAGAATTACACGTGCAGTATAGGGTTCGAACGGATGCGATAAGAAAAAATATCAAATAGCGAGCGGAAATAACAAATCTAATAATTATTTAAACTAATTAGTTATAAAAATTAAGACTTTCAATAGGAAAATGCGTAATTCCCATAGTTCATTCTATATAACCGTAAAAGTATAAAACTTACTATCGAATAAAGAAATTTATGAGGAAATTATTTTAAAAAATTATATAACTAATTAATTAAGCACAAGCACGTAGCACAAGCCAACGGCTATACCGCGAAGCCCTTCTTAAATCGGAAGTCACTCGACCCTGCGAGAGGAGATTCTCCAACCCGAGGGCAAGTGCTTCGCGGGGTGCTACGGTGCAGCCTGGAAAGTACCGCTGGCTTTCCGGCGCAGGTGAGGTGGCTAGCCTCCACGGGAGACTACACAAACAATTAACAAATCGACAAAACTATTACAAAGTGGCGTCCCACTTACATTTATCGCCGGGCTAGTCCGCGCAAATGCAGGTCGCGGGTATCCTTGGTGCTCGCGACTTCTCGGACGACCTCGGTCCTTCACCGTTTCTTCCTCGGTCGGATCCACACGCGATGCCACCAATTGTACTAAGATCACGCACGCTTCCGCACACAAAATACGCACGATTAACCGGGGCCACAGATAACGAAGCAATGAGGAAAGATCGTTGAACTGTCAGCTTGACAGTTCAAGATCTTCCCCCACGCACACAACCGTTTTCACAAACACTAAAATAGCCGGACGCTTTATTTTGATATTCGGAGGAATCAGTCTAACCCGATGTTAGATCGCGCGCAATGAGCGAGACAGAGACAGACTCTGCTACACCCGGCCGTCTGACAGAGACACGACGCGATCCCATCGCTCTCTCTCCAATTCACTGTTTCGCCAGCTGATCCAGACATCAGCCTAAGCGCTACAGTGCCGAGTGTGCTCAACCTATTTCCAATATTCTCATAATATTGGGAATCGGTCGAGAGATGCTGTAGCGATTTCTACATCGTTACAACAAATAGAAATAGTACACAGATAGCCCCGCTAAGATGTTAGTATTCAAAATCTGCGACACTACAGCCGGACCAGATAACGGTATGACTAGTAATATAAAACGAATTGCTCCTAGTAATTCGTTTTTTCAAAGGGAGGAGGTGTAACGTTCGCCGACGTCACGCTCCCTTGCCCCCTTCTTTTTTTTTCCATTTATTACTGGATTATAACATATTCTTAAACATTACTCTTTTATTACTGTATTACAATATATTAATATTGTAATATATTAATCTTAAACATTACTTTATATACAGGGTGTCCCACGTAACATGCTCACCTATTTTATTTCTAAAGTATGCATTGTATGAAAACAATTTTTTTTAGATATGTATGGTTCCGAGGGCTGCATTATCAAATGTATTATTTTTTCTTTTGGTGGAGTCATTTCGGAGATTTCAAGGTCAACTTCATTTTTTTTTAATGGAACTCTATATTTTTTATATTAGGATCTGAAAGAGCGTGATAGTTTGAGTAAAAAGGTACTGATTTGCATTAGTCGTAAGTCTATTAATTAACGAGTAATTTCACTTTGTTTCAAGAACATATTGTCCACGGAATAATTAGGTCAGAAATTCGAACTTATCAGAGATTTACATAGGACAACGTGATGTTTACATTGCGATATTGTGATGTAAACATCGCGCTATAAGTAACTTTTACAATTATAGACACGACGACGACTATGATCATACGGAATCTCATGTTCATAAATCAGTATTGAAATTACAATCGGTGTTTGCGCGTTTTTATTACAGGTACTAGAATAAAGATGAAATTTTCCAATAGTGAGAAAGTCGATATGATTTTGATGTATGGCGAGTGCCGTAGAATTGCAACAAAGGCTAAAGAGTTGTATGCCGAATTGTATCCTGCCCGAACTCAGCCATCGCGTTTTATTTTTGAAAGACTATGCACATCGCTACGACAAACAGGAAGTTTTAATATTATAAAACGTTATAAACCGAAACCTGCTACTAGTGAAGAGAACAGTATAGCGGTCCTCGCAGCCGTTACAGAAAATCCGCACATTAGTATACGACAAGTTTCGCGAGGTTCAGACATCAGTCGATCAAGTGTTTTAAGAATCCTGCATAATAAAAAATATCATCCATATCACATATCACTCCATCAAAAGCTTTACGGAACTGATTACCAAAATCGCGTTCGATTTTGCCAGTGGCTTCTACATCAAGTGGACAATAATAATTGCTTTTTGAAGAATGTGCTGTTCACTGATGAGGCTACATTTACTAACCGCAAACAGATCAATCTTAGAAACACCCATTACTGGGCACCGGAAAATCCTCATTACATGAGAGAAATTGACTACCAACATCAATGGAGTGCGAATGTTTGGTGTGGAATACTGGGAGAACAATTAATTGGACCGTTTTTTATTGAAGGACGATTGACAGGACAAAAATATGCTGATTTTTTGTCTGAAATATTGCCCTTATTATTAGAAAATGTACCGCTCAATGTTCGCAGCCAAATCTGGTATCAACACGATGGATGCCCTGCACATAATGTTAGAGATGTTTTGGACAGACAATTTCCGAAACGATGGATAGGTCGTGGTGGACAGTGTGAATGGCCTCCAAGATCACCCGATCTAACTCCTTTAGACTACTTTTTGTGGGGCAATTTAAAAGACGTAGTGTATTTTGAATCACCAACAACAGCTGAAAATATGAAACATCGCATTCGGGAAGCGTGCTGTACACTAAGTGCTGATATACTTAAAAAATCCATTTCCTCATTAATTAGTAGACTGCAGCATTGCATTAATGTCGATGGACATCAGTTCGAACATTTATGTTGATACCAATAAATAATGTAAATAAATAAATTTTAATGTTGATAAATTTAATCATGTAAACATCAGGTTATCCTGTGTAAATCTGTGATAAGTGCGAATATCTGACCTAATTATTTCGCGGACAATATGTTCTTGAAACAAAGTGAAATTACTCGTTAATTAATAGACTTACGACTAATGCAAATCAGTACTTTTTTACTCAAAATATCGCGCTCTTTCAGATCCTAATATAAAAAATATAGAGTTCCATTAGAAAAAATGAAGTTGACCTTGAAATCTCCGAAATGACACCACCAAAAAAAAAATAGTGCATCTGATAATGCAGCCCTCGGAACCATACATATCTAAAAAAAATTGTTTTCATACCATGCATACTTTAGAAATAAAATAGGTGAGCATGTTACGTGGGACACCCTGTATATATATATATATTATGTATTCCATTGCAAACACTGTCAATTTTGACAATTACATTTACATAATTCCATTTATAACAATTAAATTATAACAAACGAATAAACATTATGCGTATATTCAATAAGTAAGACGAGCAATACCGGCGGTGATGATTGGAGCGACGAAGAACCGTATAAAGCACCCCAGAACGCTGCGGATCGCCATAGAACGCCGTGGAAAGTTCTGAAACATTCCAGAACATTCTGAAAGGTTCCAGAACGTTCTAGAAGGTTCTGGAAGCTTCTGGAACCTGAATTGAAAGAATTAAAATTATTTGTTACCTTTGGTGAGTATTTCAACAATTCCATTTAATTTATTTCTGATAACTAGTGTTCTGCCAAAATTAAATAATAATTTCCGTGCAACCAATTAGTGAGTGAAATTAATAGTGAAATATATTTTCCTTAAGATAAATTAGATCTTGCAAACGGTCCGTGTGCAATAGGTCCGTGGACAAACGGGACGTGCGCAAACGGGCTGTGCGCAAACGGTCTGTGTGCAAATGGGACGCTCCTCAAAATACTTCATCTGGCATGTCTGGTGGAGACTGCTGGTATAAAGGAGCCTTCCACGTCTCAAAACTTTCAGTTCAACCTTAGTTCACTGCCGAGTGCACGTCTTTCTATAACTCCTCTATAAATTTCTATTCAAATTCGCCTCATTTCGCCCAAGCCAAGACTACAAGGAATTACTTAGAAAATGGAACATATCGAAAACGAGAGTATCGACAATCCAAATTTTGAATACGACGAGGAGGCAAAATGGAATGAGGTGGCAGAGGAGGGAAAACAGGAGGACGCCGTGATAGAAGGCGGTAGTGACTATGATATTGATAATAATGAAAATTATATCAGAGATGGGGATTATTTGGACAAAATGCTATGTAAGAAATCTATACTCGCAGCGTTCAGGGTAGAAAGAAATATGATAGTTTGCTTTGATTGTTTTAATCGAAAACCGAGGAAGGCAAATTACAGAGTATGTAAGTTTTACCATGTTATTTCTTACCAATCTAGCGCAATTTGTTGTGAAGATTGCAACATAGAATTAACCGAACAAAGTCCAGCTGATTATTGCTGGGATTGCGCTCAATTTTATTATACCGAAAAGTCTGTTATGAATGAACTACTCATAGAAAATTTAGATAGCTTTGTTTTATCCCTTGTAAATGTTAATCTTTGATAATTATATTATATTAATATTGATATATACTATATCAATATTAATATTCTATATTTCTTTTTTATTATTCATTATACACATTTCTTCTTCTCGTTGTATTATTAAGCTGAAATCACGAAACTATTGAAAATTTGTTAACAATATGCTTAAAAATCTGTATGGAGAACTCGACGAGCCTCCAATAATATTATAAGAAATATAAAATGATAGAAATGACTCGCTAACCATTATTATTGGAATACTATGATTTGAGAGGAATTAAAATCATATATCATTTAAAAAACATGGAAGCTTGACCAGTCCTCGATAAAATTTTTAAGCGCATCCTTGAGAAATTATTTATAAAATATTGTAAGCATATTACTGCGAAATTATATGATGAGAAAGATTACATACTTGGCCTTATTTTATATGTAATTTTAATACCGTTTAAAAGAATGTAAGTAAAATGAAGTATTGCTTGTAAGAAATAATTTTTTCAATAAATATAATTTAAAAAAAATATAGCATTTAGGATTTATTTTTCTTTTAAGAGGCGTCAATAGATAAATAGAATTTCTTTATAAGGGGATTATTACTTGATATAAGTAGAGTAGCTATGGGGATTCTGGACCAACGCGTGTTAGTGTCACACCGACACACACGGACACACCACACATGCACACTTGTTGGTGAGGGGGTGAGGTGCGGGTGAGCGGGTGGGTACAAAGTCCAATTAGTCAGCACTTTTTTTGCAATGTCAGCACATTCCGATCTACCCCCCACCTATGCGATTGACTCATTAATTGACCTTCAAAATCTCCAAAATTGCTAATAGTGCAAGAGTGCGAGCCATGTAAATTCATGTAGTTGTGAGAGCAAAATCTTACACGGACACACCCATACAAGTGAACATTGTGGTGAGGGGTGTGCGGAGGGGTATGAAATTACCCACACATGTGCAGTCCAATGGAGTGGGGGGTAGTGTAGATCATCAAATTCCTGCAAGAAGAAGATGAACCTTGAAAACATGGAGGTGGGACGATGGGGGACAAGTATCAGATGCAGTTGGGGCAGTAACCTGGAAGAAGGTGAGTCTCTTTCTAATACATTTAATATTTCATTGCATCTCTGTCTGACGTGTATCAATGATAACGCGCGGTTGTCGCTAACGGCACGTGCCAAAACCCCCACCCAAGCGATATTAGCTCTTTCTCTAATTGTGCGAAGGAGGCTGTACGATGACCCGATCATCGTGGCACGTGTGGCCAAACCTCCGCCCAAAAATGCACCATGGAGACAGCAGCAGCAACAGACATGTGTGTGTGTGTGCGTCTCACCTAGCCCGCCCAATAAGATTTAAGCATTTTACAACAACAAATTTAGTGTTCTTCACACATACACACATTTTCGCAAATGTGTAAAGAATATGAGTTTCTCTCCATCTCTCTCTCTGTTTTATTCAATCTCTTTTATTCTATATATGATGCTGCTTACTGAGCGCAATTTTCTATCAATGTATTTGGGCAAAATTTTAGTAACATTTTTTTCACCAATGAGTGAAGCCTCTCTCCCATAATACGCCAAATTTTACCCCCTCTACTATTTTAAACGCAGTTAATATTAAGTGATGATATTCGGGGGAATATTCATTTGACTGCATTATCTCACCCGTTGCATATCTGCAAGGAATAGTTGGAGGCATATTAAACTGTCACGAAAAAAAAAAAGTGAAGTGACTTTATTATTTCATCAAACACTAGCCAAGAACTGTGAAATATTAGAAAGGTAAGATTTGCTATTATAATAAATTTATTTAACAATTTATAAGTCAAATTATTATTATTTAAAATATTTTCAGATGGATCTCTCACTGATCAATAATTGTGGAAAAATAAATACATTTTTACCACTTATAAAATTAAGCGATATTGAAATCAATGTCAATTTTAAAGTAATAAAAATGCGGGAGGCCAATACCAAGTTTGGCAAGAAAATAATTATAGATAGTGATAAGTTCTCATTCTTCCTACCGCCTAGATTTAGTAAAATTCTAGACAATAAGGAATATTATAATAATTTAGTTGATAAGATAAATGAAGGATGTATATATATGAAGATAGTAGAGGGTGGACAATATCGAGGAATTGAATTTATAATGAAAAGTGAATAATAAAGATTAATAGAAAGGAAATAATGTTTTTATCTTTTTTCCCAACTTTGCGGGTAACATATCATGATTCATACATGAGCACGTGTTACATGGTCAAGTTTTCCAAAAGATGTATAGCTGTATAACACACTATCAATTTCAGAAAAACAGAAATAAGCAGTTTGCACACTGTTCAATCTCCCATATGAGAGTTAGAGGTAGCCTCACCCTGTTTTCTGAAGATGTGTAGCCCATAGTCATATCAATTTCAGAAAAACAGAAGTATGTATTTTGCACACTGTTCCGATCCTCTCTGAGAGTCAGAGGTAGCCTCATTAGCAAGTTAACATTTGTAATAACCAGTTCAGTGTAATCAGTTCACAGCAACGTTATAATGAAGGACATTATTAAATTTTTAGTAAGTATTTACTTTAATATATATATATATATATGGTTTTGTAAATAATTTATTATTATATTAATTACTTTTATCATTTTTAAAACTAATTTTTTAATTTTTCAGAAAGAAATGTTCAAACCGATCAAAGCGGTTGAAAATATGGACCGCTATAGCGAGGCAGTACGCTACTACCGTGCAACCATGAAAGGACCAGATGATTTCACCGATTGGCTGGATGATGATGATCTACCAAGATTAGTCCACGATATTGCATATGCTGTGGAGGAGGAGGAGAGCTGGGATGATGGTGAAGATGTTATTGTGCGAGGTGACGATGTGGACTTTGAAAGATTAATCGGTCATATTGACCATGAAATTGATTTTGAAGATGATAATTTTCAAGATGATGATGATAATGATAGTGATGAATCTGCTGGTTACTGTAGTGAGACTGAGGCTGATAGAGAGAGAGAAAGAGAGAGAGAAAGAGCGATAGTGGAAGTGTGTGTGTATGTGTATGTATGTACTACCATTATCATCATCATCTTGAAAATCAATTTCATGGTCAATATGACCTAATAATGTTGACAAGTCAACGTCACCTCGCACAACAGCATCATCATCATCATCATCATCCTCGGCATATGTAATATCATGGAATAATCTTGGTAAGTCATATACATCAAGTCAATCGTGAAAAATCATCTGGCTTTTTTAAAATGGTGCACGGTAGGAGTGCACTGTCTCACGATAGCGGACTGAGGAGGAGAGCGTTTCAAAAGAAGAAGAAATGCCATGTAAAATAACAGACAAGTACCGCCATCACCACCACCACCACCACAAGTATTTGTGTTGACCTAGCAGCTACAAAAGATGCGAATATATACCTATGCAGAGTGATAATGCAGCGGTATACACAAATAAATTCGAGGGGGTGATGTGTAAAGCCCGTCCAGAAATGGTATTTCTCATGGCGGTCAAGCAGCTGTAAAAGATGACACATACACATTGTGGCTTCAAACATCATCATCATCATCATCAGGACATCCGCTCATTTGTAAGTATGGAAAATCTTAATTTTTATTATAAACTATCACATTTGTGTAATACTAATCGTATATGTAATATTATTCATAGGTTTCTCTGTATTTTGTTGGTCGAGCAGTACACAGCCGACAACGATATTTTGTCGGTCGTGCAGTCGCAACCAAAGAGAGAGACATTAATGATGACTACCACCGAAAGGCCAAGTGTGTAGTCAGACACATCGATGTAGATGTGAAAAAAAATTATGATTAGGATAAGGATTTTATTAAATAAAAAGAAATATATATATATTTAAAAAAGTTTATTCTTTCGCCTCCCCCCTCCTCTCATCCTCCTCTTCCCCATCCTCTTCCTCCTCCACACCCCCCATCGCTTCCGAAACCCCACTGAGAAACTCCTCATCCTGTAGGAGCTCCTCTAATGTCTCGAGGATGCCTTCGACTTCAGGGTCGAATACACCCTCCTCCTCCTCCTCCCCCTCCAGCGCGATATCCTCCTCCTTATCCATCAAAATATCTTCCTCCTCCTCCTCCTTGAGGACTACTTTGCGTCCCGTAGGATCGAGATTCTAACAAATTAAATAAATTAAATGTAAAAAGACTAATAAAAAGAATAATAAGAATAAAAAAAAAAAAAAAAAACTTACTGCATTAAATTGCACCATGAACATGTATCCAATGCAACTGTCAGATTTATACTGAGATGCATCAAAGACTAACTAACTAGCAACCCTAAACTGTAATCTCAAGACAACAAAGTCTACTTCCTATCATGTTACTAATTTTGCATAGCATTCACAGTGTAGATTTTTAACACATTCTCTGCAAAGAGACAGCTTGGAGAAATAAAGAAACATATATGCTTTAATAAAAAAATATTTATTCATTTATAATTAATATACTACTCCTCGGCCTCCCACATATACTGTTGCTGCTCCTGCTGTTGCTGCTGCTGCTCCTGCTGTTGCGGATGTTGTTGTCGCCATCGTCGGTGCTCCTGGATGAAATTAAAAAATCCATGCATATCTTCACGGAATTCCAGGAAGCAATCTATACTAAAGATGCGCCGACGACGGCGCTGCGCCTCATCACCATCAGGGGCAGTAGCAACATAGGCAATAGAGGACGTCCTGACGTCCATTATCGTCCGCCAGAACTAATAAATAAAATATATATTGAAATTATTTTGGATAAGAAGAGAGAGAGAGAATCTTACCTCAAATTCCTCTGACATCTCCTCGTCATCACTTTCATGCTGCTGCTGCTGCTGCTGCTGCTGTCGCCGTAGCCGTTGTTCACGGCTAAAACTAACATATTCGCGGATTTCTTCACGGAATTCCCTGAAGAAATCCACGACAATGAAGCAACGGCGACGGCGTCGCGCATCATCCTCATCGGGGGCAGCATTAACATAGGCATCGATGGATGCCCTAGCACCAATCAATTCCTGCCAATTCTAATACACAAAATATATTATTTAGGGAAAAATAAAAAAAAAAAAAAATCTTACCATAAACTCCTCCGACATTTCATCAACGTTTTCATTATTTGCAGCCTGCAACAATTGATTAAAAAAAGATCTTTATCACATTAACACTAATTCATTACACCACAAGTCTGATTTCTTGACCACTTTTTACTCACCATTTTCAGTTTCTTCCTTTTGAGTACACACTTAATATTTGACACTTGATACAGATGATAATACCGCTTTAAAGGAGAATGAAATTTGCAAATGTTTTTATAGAGAGCACATCTCCCACTTAAAAAAAAATCTTGAAAGTATATTTTGCATAGTTGCACTTTTTTCCTCTGAAGCTTCTCCCCCTCTTATTGTCAGAAACAGATTATATATCTACTTAAAATGTAACGTGTAAGCGGGAATGGTATACATTTAATAATGAGAGATCAGTTTGATGTGGGAAAAAAATTATTTATTCAATTATTATATACATTAAGTTAATTTCCTAACTATACTATTAAGGGGGTTATATTCAATAACTCGATCATGTATAATTAAGCAGTATGCGGTGGTATTATGGGGTATATTTTGCATGCATTCCATCTCAATTCGGATGTCAACCGTACCGCTTTTTATACTATCGTTTTGATGCGAGCAATCGATCGGCATGATTGGACCAATAATTGCGAAATCCTGTAGACTTAGCATGGGTGCAGCTTTCCTGCCTGCATAGTAAGACCTTATAAAGTTTAAGTACATATCGTACAGGGTAGAATAGCGCAATTCTTCAAAGTTCAAATTCAATCGATCGTAGGGGTATGATTCCGAATTTAGGTAAAGTTTGACATCCGATAGATAACAATTATCGAAACTGACAGACACTCTATCGCGAGTGCCGGCTCTTTTGTTGGTCCTCAGCGCCAGTATCACGTATCGAGGCTTCTCAAGTTGCGTCGCAGCCTTCACCGTCCACACATGCTTCATCGCGGTAGGCAGTAGCGGATACTCGTACAGATCCCAAGTGCGAAAAGCAACGCTAATCATATTCCCTTTCTCGATATAGCGTAAAAATTGTAATTTTGTCATATCATTTAGGGTGAGATGAGGCATTCGCCACTGTATCCTGCCCAGTTGAACCCTTGATTTGTTAACATTACCACTCTCGGTTATCAGTGCAATATCATCGCGCGCACGTGTTAGCACAAGTTCATGTCGAGCATTTACTACCACACGCTTGTAGTCTTCGCAAAATCCCAGCAGCATTCGCAGCGGCACGCTGAAGCTAAAGTTGTTTTTATTCAATGTCAAATCATAGCCATTTAGACTCCAACCAGCATTCCTCAGAGCAGCACTCTCCTCGCTGGTCAACGTCGCCAAATTCTTGATACTAGTAGTTACACCTACATTCTTACATCGGTCAATCTCGATACCGTTCAGCTCGTAACGGATCTCATTGAACATGTATGCAACACAATTGTTGTCTAGCTTGACCGTGACAGGATTATCGTCAGCTTTTACACCTTCCACCAATTTTCCCTCAATGTAGAGATAACTCTCAGAGGGCAGTGTAACCAGATCCTGCTGCTGTATCGGTATGCGTATCTCATCATTGTTCTCCAGCGATGTATTTGCATACGGATTATACGCATGCATCTCAAATTTAGTTATACGATCGTCAGACATTGGTTTTCCAGTGATATTTAGCGGATCCATTTCTTATATTTCAACGGTCTTTTCACCGTATATCCCAAAGATTGGAGAAACTTGATATTTTTCAGAGTTAGCCCTGTATTAGACTTCAGAATGCCTGTACTAGTAGTAGTATTGGCAGTGTTGTTGTTGTTGATGGATTTGTCTTCTCCGTAATTATCACTGCTGTCGTTGTAAATTAGCATTTCCTCAGATGTAACCTCACGTTGATTTCCTCGTCACCGAAATGTACAAGATTATCGTATTGGTCCAAGATATTCACAGAGAGATAATCAATGCTCCGTGCAACGACTGGCATGTAAATGACGTTTCTCGGTGTTTCCGAGATCTTATATCCTGGCGGTACATTGGGAAAAAATTCGTGTATGGTATGCCTAGGCTTCCCGTTCACATATGCACCGGTGGTGACACTGCACGTAATTCGCAGAACATTAACAGCACTGATCTTTATAGTGCTATCTGACTCGACCCAGTGACGGGGCTCGATTATTCTAGTGTTTGAGAATCCCAAGAGTTCTGCAATACTGTTGGGACCCTTGCTGAAATTCACACGATACATGCATCGAATCATACTCCTTAGTGTATTCCGATTTGCATGTATCTCGAGAACATCGTTTAGATCAGTATTCACTAAATTCTCATTTTCTGCAATTTTCTCTTGCAGGTACTTGCTTATTGCATTCAATTCGTAGCACCCAACTGGTATAGTGATCACCTTATCATCATCGCCATAGTAAAACTTGTTATTTTTCTGATTTACATTGGGAATTGAGTTCCATGCCTGAAAATCTACAAGACCGAGCTCGTATGGACCATCGTAGAGATTGATTGGCGGGAAAAAGTCGACATTCAGCACAGACGTTCCACGACCACTTAATGTAAATGTACGTGACATTATTACCGAGAGTTATCGTGAAGAAATCTGACGCACAACTGACCACAAATGCTGGTATCATAGCTCTGATAAGCATTGTAATTATAGTAGATTCTAATATTTGGCGGGAAATAATCAAACAATTCGGTGGGTGGTCTTAAATCACCAAATGAGTCAAAGTAAAGTACTCTATTTCCACGTTTAACGTATGCCACCCAATGAGTGCCCGGTCCACTCCAATCGTCCAGATTTATGATTGCACATTCATCGGAATGTGGACCATCGGGAGGTAGTGCATTACGCATAAAAACACCACGAAAGCCTCGAATATTTTTACAGACTTTAGCTAGCTGAATGTTGGTGGTAGGACCATCGGATGGTAATTTAACAATTATTTTTTTTTAACTTCTTTCTTCTTCTTCGACTTCTTGGTCACACCCTTACCATGCTTGTAAGGCGCTAGATAAAGCCCACGACCTCGTGCTAGTTCCATCGCACGATTGTGACGCTGCATTTCCTCCAGCTGTTTTCGTGCTGCCTTGGCATCATTCACGGCCTTTGCGATACCTGATGCTCCACCGGCCAATGCACCAAACGCACCGAGCAATGGTAGCAGTGGTAAAATCCCACCCTTTTTCATCATTTTCCTCTTCTTCTTCTTCTTACGCTTCGTAGTATCCTGATTAGGTATCCTTTTCCTAGCACAGAGGCCCATGCCAAGTTTCCTCTTTGCACTCATGGCGGTCCAAACAGCTGTTGCGTTTGCTCTCTCACCCAAGGTTGCGTCTCCAGCAGTGATACGCTCACGTGCACTATCAGCGAGAATCTTGTCAGCTCTATGTCGCTCCGGCAGTTCTTTGCTACGTGAATAGGCTATATCGTGTTCCCTGCAAGCAGCGTCCAACTTGTTTATTCCACGTTCACCTCGTTTCAATCGTTCTTGCAATCGTGTCCCCGGTCCACAAAACTGATAGCCCGGTAGGTGTAGTTCGACTGGTAGTTTGTTGAGCAAGCGGTTAAACAGACCACTTCCCAACTTTTTCCTAGACATTTGATTGCTCCTTTTTGCAGAGTTGACAGTTTCTCCTCATAGGAGCCGGACCATCAATCTGTGTGTACAGTAGAGGTAGATGCTTTATACAACGACGACAGGCTTGCACGTCACAATCAGACTGAATATGCGGCGCTAATTTTTCCCAAATGTGTTCTATTGCCTCGGGAAAAAACTTTAGCAGTACTGTACGGGGGATAGATTGAATTTCCTCGACACTAAGATTATAAATATCAGTTGAAACGTCTTTCATCGTAGCTGTCTACAGAGATAATGAGCTCTTTTGGGCGAGAGAGTCGGTATAAATACCAATCGCATAGTTTCAGATCAGTCAG
Organism: Sclerodermus sp. 'alternatusi'; assembly: GCA_037305995.1. NCBI lineage: Eukaryota > Metazoa > Arthropoda > Insecta > Hymenoptera > Bethylidae > Sclerodermus > Sclerodermus sp. 'alternatusi'. Next base: position 28,131 of record JBBEEM010000030.1, read on the forward strand.
TTGCAGGTGGTAGATTGATAAAATGCGATTCGTGAAACATTATCCACGTATTCAGGTGACGAGCGTTGATAGGCTGACGAAGCCTATGGCGAAACGACATGGAAAACTCTTACCATGCACAATACGTGGTATCGTTTGCGGCCCGTCAAATTGCGGCAAGACAAATGTACTGCTCAATCTGATTGAGAGTCCAAACGGTCTACGGTTCTCCAACGTCTACGTCTACTCAAAGTCGTTGCATCAGCCAAAATATCAGTATCTCCAACAGCTCTTGAGTAAAATTCCAGAAATTGGTTTTCACGCGTTCGCCAACAATAGTGATGTGATTGCGGTAAACGAGGCTTTGCCGGACTCTGTCTTTATATTTGACGATGTCGCGTCCGACAAGCAGAACAATATCCGCGATTACTTCTCCATGGGTCGACACTCAAAGATTGACAGTTTTTACCTGTGTCAGACGTATGCCAAGATACCCAAACATCTCATTCGAGATAATACTAATTTCATGATAATATTCCGCCAAGACGGTACCAATCTGCGACACATTTACAACGATCATGTGAATACAGACATGACATTTGACCAATTCACCAAATTATGCTCACACTGTTGGCATGAAAACTATGGATTCTTGGTGGTGGACAAGGACAGTCCTCTTCAAGATGGACGATATCGAAAGGGTTTTAATGAGTTTGCATTGCTCTAATTAAATCAGTCTGATTAGATCAGTTCAACGGATCTGTCCTATAGCCTGTTTAGTTGATCAGTTTAACTGATTGGTTCAACTGACCTGTTCAACCAGTTCAACTGACCTGTTTATCGGTTCAACTGACCTGTTCATCGGTTCAACAGACCTGTTCAACCAGTTCAACTGACCTGTTCATCGGTTCAACTGACCTGTTTATCGGTTCAACTGACCTGTTCATCGGTTCAACAGACCTGTTCAACCAGTTCAACTGACCTGTTCATCGGTTCAACTGACCTGTTTATCGGTTCAACAGACCTGTTAAAACAGTTCAACTGACCTGTTTATCGGTTCAACTGACCTGTTCATCAGTTCAACTGATCGGTTCAATCAGTTCAACTGACCTGTTCAACCAGTTCAACTGACCTGTTCAACCAGTTCAACTGATCTGTTCAACCAGTTCAACTGACCTGTTTATCGGTTCAACTGACCTGTTCATCGGTTCAACTGGTCGATTCAATCAGTTCAACTGAATGGTTCAAAGATGGATGAGAAGGAGCTTATCAAGAAAATTGCTGAAACCAGTCAGATAATACGGAAGAAGCATCGAGCATTGAAAACTGGTAGACTTGAGAATGAGGAAGCGTTCACCGAAGCTTATCAACCGATAATTGCACCACTAAGGAAATTGGTATCAGTGACGGAACAGACAAAGAATCATGCAAAGAATAGCAGTAAAGAGGTATATGATGATGATGATGATGAGGGGAACGATGAGATTGCAGATGATGATTATACCAATATGTCATATACAGGTATAATTGGTTCAACACCAATTGTAAAACAGTATGATACACTTGGACAAAGATTTGGCAGTAATAATTCGGTAGATCAGTCCAAACGTATGCGTTTGGATTCACGTCTCTCACCGATTGAGAGCGATCATGCATCGTACGCATCATCATCATCAGCAGCAGTAGCAGCTACTGCTGCTGCTGCTGCTACAACACCCTCTGTGCTTGAACAGTCTGTTCGTGAAATGATGCGGAGTCAGCCAGACGCTACAATAAATGCAATGTCCAAGAATCTTGGACCTAATGCGCGAGAATACATGAAATTATTCTTTGCCGACCCGAAAGATGTCATAGATAATGTTTATGGTGTGTATTACAAGGGTGATGATTTAATGCTTGGCAAAACAAGGTTTAAAGTCACTAAAAACGATACGATTATTGTCAATGATAAATCTTTTCCCGGCACACGGGGTCTGTTTGAACTAATTTTCAAGAAATCACCAAATCTAAATGTCTACACGGATAAAGATTTGAAAAACTATAAGGAAATTCTGGAGATTACAAAAGCACACAGACGTCAAAATTCTGATAAAAATCAAATGATTGGAAATAAAGGTTACAAGTATAAGAAAGTTATAGCACCGCTATTCAGACAAAATTCGAACATACAGAGGAAAACTATATCAGCGACTGCAGTAGCAACAGCTCTCATGTCCACACCATCTTCCCAACACGAGGGTCATGGTATTTCAATGAAATTGGTTAATAGTAAACCTATCGAGTATGTACACTGGGATGATCCAAATGAACTGGTTGCTCGTCTCAGACTCTTGATTGCATCTCAATCGGCCGGTCACACTGGTCATGAAAATGAAATTTTATCGATCGTCGAGGAACTTCGCGAAGCCGATTTGATTCTATAAAAATATCGACAATTTGGGAAACGGTATCAGTTTAGCATGACTCATTGCGGTAGTATGACAATAAGGCTAGAATGAAAAATAAAGTTTGGTTTAGAATCACGAAGAAGAAGGGGGCGGATTGGATTTCTGTACTCTGCCAGCTCTTGCAGCAACTCGTGCTCTGTTTCACTAGCAAAAAAGGAGAAGAAGAAGCAGAGGAATGAGTAAGGAAAAGAGACAGCTGGTCGAAGAACTGCATAAGCCTGCACGGCGAAATTTCCCACGAAGACGGGTAATCGTACGTGGTTACGATGATCTCTGGCAGGCAGATTTGGTTGATATGCGCAACTACAAAGACTCTGGCTACCAATACATATTGACATGTATCGATGCATTCTCAAAGTATGCTTGGGCTGCTGCACTAAAGACTAAGAATGCCGAGGACGTTAGTGCAGCGTTTGCTAAAATTCTGCAAAAGAGTGGAGGAGGAAGATGTCCGAGAAATCTGCAGACAGATGACGGCAAAGAGTTCTACAATGCCACATTCCGAAATCTCGTGAAAAAACATGCAATTAATCACTATTCGACATACAGCCCAATGAAGGCGTCGATCGTCGAACGTTGGAATCGAACGCTAAAGGCTGAAATGTGGAAGCAGTTTAGTTTAAATGGAAATTACAAGTGGTGTGCGATACTGCAAGATCTCGTCTCGGCTTACAACAAGAAACGCCATCGCACTATCCAGATGCGGCCTGTAGATGTGAGGCCCGATACTCTGATTGCAGAATTTAATCTGTCGAAAATTAGAAAAAAGCCGGCCAAATTCAAGATTGGAGATTTCGTGAGAATAAGTAAATTTAAGAGAGTTTTTGCCAAGGGATACACACCAAACTGGACAACTGAAGTCTTTGCAATTACCAAAGTTTGTTATACCACACCCGTCACCTATCTTCTGCAAGACTATCGTGGCAAAGACATTAAAGGCGGTTTCTACGAGTATGAATTGCAAAAGACAAAAGTTCCCGATACATATCTGGTGGAGCGGGTACTGCGCAAAAAGGATAATAAGATTTATGTAAAATGGTTGGGAATGGATTCATCGTGTAACTCTTGGATTAATAAAAATGACATTGTATAAGATTTCCAATAAATAATAAATAATAAATCAGTCTTTTATTCCACCAATCGTGTCTTACAATATTCATTTTGCATTATAAATACATTCCTCATTGCACATACTTTCCTCGCACAATGCCATGCACAGTGGTGAAATTTATCATTATTCACATAGTCCTTCAGACGAAATTTAAACATTTGATCGTCAAATTCTCTAATGTTCAACGTCGGGTAAAAATCTCTGAGCCATGTAATCTTCTCCAGTCCCTTTACGTATACGGTGATGGTCTTCACATCATCCTCATCCTGGAGAATCATTCGGATTATATCATTCATCAGCTGACTGCACTGTTTGTATGGTGTATAACCATCAGTCCAGCAAAATCCATGATGATTGTTGCGCAGCCAAGTTGCCCGTTTTATTTCCTCATTGGTCAGCCAATTGTAGGAAAAGGGCTCCCTGAAGACTAAATGTTGTAGTCTCTTTCCGTAGAGGGCGGCAAACTCTTTCACGATGAATCTCTTATTGTCCAGAGTAAATCCCTGCACATCGATAAAAATCACTTTGGTGCACTCCATGACAACTATTGACCTCTGACTAAATTAAGGCTCTCTGCACCAGCCACCTTTATACATTCGAAAACGCTTACATTGCAACTACTTAAATCTATAGTAAATACTAATAAACTATACTAAACTTATTTTATAGTGCCCCCACGGAAGAGTCGAGTATGAATCATCATCATCATCTGTGAGGAGGTAACGTTTGTCGTCATGCGGACTAAGAGCAATTTTTCTCTGTGAAACGGAATAGACTTTGTGCAATTTGGATCTTATATTATTCTGAACTCTAATTTTCTCCGTTGAATTCTGTAAACATTCAACATAATCTTCGAAAGTTATCTCCTTTGCAATCACATAATTTTTCACTCCTTTAGCCTTTTTTACAATTTCAGCAGACCCATTTACCTTCAGAGAATACATTTTCGATCTTAGTCCCACAAATTCACTCATAATTTTCCCGTTGTTCTCATCTTTCATGAGACCGGGGATTTTCTTATTTAAGAGCGGGATATTGTAGATGTTGTCAGGTGGATAGTCACTTGTATCAAATTTGTGAATATCCCGCCTCATGATTTGATAAACGTCCTCACAGATAATGTCATAAATCAAACTATCCGTATCAGTATAAAGAACCTTACAACTAGACCCGAATGTGTGATGCATATAATCATAATGAAATTCATACAAGCAAGTTTTTGAAATATCTAATATGGACATGCCTACGTAAATTGGTTTATCAAATTTAACTGATAATTTGGAAAGTTCAATAGCGGCCAGATTCTCATTGAATATCGCGCGACTGTGAAAATTTGGCTTGGAGATTAACGCTTCAGCCCCATATCTTCCCTCCCACTTGGTCACGAGCTTCACGTCAACGCGATTTCGCACATTCTCCATCGTTTTCCCGAAAACCGCATTGTTCATCAGCTTAAACAGATTTTTCTCAAAATCATTCTTCGCGGTTGTACGTAATCGCGTATTAAGCTGGATGTAAGAGTTGAGCCAGGTGGACTGCTGAAACCGTAAACCACGATGGATACGCTTGAGTACAAGACCATGTCGCAGACATTGCTGTAGCGCACGGTAGTGTATCACATAACGCTCCTTATCGCTTACGGTTGCAAGCAGCTTCACCTGACTCGATGAACCCGACGGTTTTTCACGAACCGGACAGAATGGTAAATCACTGTGCTTGTCATGAAGCTCGCGTGGGTACTCGAGATCCACCTCAAGGATGTATCCGATTGGGGAATCCATGGGAACGCTAAAGACGTTAAAATGTACAGCGTCCTCCATCCATTGGAAGTCGTGTGTCGGCAATGGTTGACTCATTGCCCAACCATACAAGTTATTCACATCAAAGTACATCAGGTAACGCGATGCTTCCTCCGGATTAAAATCTGACATGTACTTATTATTGGCTTTAGCATATCGATGGGAGCACTGACTCAAACCACCGCGTATTCCACGTTCAATGAATAAAAGCATATCAATGTCGGTAAATAATTCTAGTTTAACATTAGTAAATTTTAACATTGCATCCCAGGTGAAGCCTGGGAGCGTATAATAATGTGCAGGATCTAGTGTATAATTTTCAATGCAGCTATCGCGAAAATTCTCGAAAACATCAGCCAATAATAGTACGTCAGTCTTTAAATAAAGGTCACTGTACTCTCCAAGCGTTCTCACCTGGAATCTGGTCCACACATCTACGGCATGATTATATGCATCATCCATTATATTGCTATCGGTTAATCTATTGTAAAATGATTCACGTGTAGGTAAAGCCATCTCTTCCAATTTGGACAGATCGTCCACATAGTCGTAAGGAAAAATACCTTTCTTCGTAAGTAAATTAAAATGATTATCGTCTAAATTTGGAAACTGTGATTTTAGATTTAATAATTGTGATTTTTCTAAATATGAACTAAGCTTGTCCAGACTAGAGGCTAAAAATTTAAATGAATCTATAAAACGCAATTTAATATTGTATTCTTGAACATATTTTGTAAATGAAATGTATTTTTCCTTATTCAGGGGGAGTAGTTCGATCTGTCCCCCGAAAGCGTTCGCGATCTCTTCAATTACAAAATGTGCATCGTAGCCTGATAAATTGTGAAAAATTACTGGAATAACATGCGAATCTTTAAAGTTTAAATTACAACTATTGTGGGCAGGTCCCCTATATCTACCATTAATATGATCATGATCGCGAACTACTATATCGCCTGGAAGAAACGGCTTTTTACAGATATGACACTGTGAATCTTGCGCGTGTCGTCTTAAATCTAACAAATTGAGCGGTTGCATAGGTTGCTCACTGTTCAGTTTGTCTCGTGCAAATCGTGCAATTTCCAACAATTCACGAGCAAACCAATTTGAACAATCTAAACCGCGGTATGAACTATATCTAGTAAGAGTCTCATCTCTATTACACTTAAAATAATAACCTACACTAAATGGTATGTGATGCTGATAAGTGTTTGTGTTCTGTGAGGGATCCGAATTGTTCACCTTTCTCAAAAGACACTCAAAATCAGCATACACTATAAACGGTACGCGTTCACTGTTCTTAATGTTTTTAAAACTAATCCATCGATTGTCTGCAGTGGGGAGAACCGCTCTCACTGGTTTCACACGTTCACAGTCTACAATGTGATGATCCAATTTCTCCCGAGTGTGGAAATAGTGGAGGCATCTGCAATATAATTACTAATTAGACACTGAAAAAAAATTTTTTTTTTCTTCTTCTTCTTCTTTTCCATCCTTACCTATCACATATAAACTTTGAAGACCGATGTTTGCTGAGCTGCATTCCAACGAGACGTGACAGGTTCTTGATGCATGTAAAGTGTCCAATTCCCTCAGAATCAGTTAGAAGCAGTAGATTAACGTGTCTCGCACGTTTCAACGTGGTCAGCTGTAGTGGTACTATTTTACCAGCATCCTCAGCATCACACTCCGTGGTGAAAACATTGATCGACACATCATTATCCGACTCAAATCTTCTAATTTCCCGCAAAGATGTTGGGAAGGAAATGTTTTCAATGTTCAACACTGATCTGTAGTGCGGATATGATTGAGTGCGGCTTGTATGCTGGGTAGCTGGAAATAGTGCCGCTACAACTGACCATGCGAAACATGCATTGTCCGAACTATCAATGTTAATCACTGCCTTCTTCTTCTGAATGTAGTCGGGTAAACTTATACATGCACCGGATCGCAGAGGATTATACTTGTTCACGTTTAACTGTAAATGTATAATCTGTGTCAATTTCCACCCACTGTCACGCTCCTGGAATTCTTCCAGCTCCCTCAGCAGCGGTTCCTTCACATGCTCACGATACCACCCACTCGAATTGTCTGTGGTGAAGAGCGACAAATTCTTGGTGGCAAAAGTCTTCACTTCGCTCTTCTCACCACTTTCAAAGTTTGCGCAAAAAACACAGTTCACTTTCACAGATGTAAACTTTTGCAGCGCGTGAGAAAGTTTATCAGCAACTATCTCTTCGGATTCCTGAAGGAATAGCTTCGGGTCCATATAATTAAAATTAACAACCATCCCACTAAACAAACGTGATTTGAAGGATGACTCCAAATCTTCCCACTGTAGGTGAGATGGTTGTTGTGATGTACCAGCACCAAACTTGAAGAGTCTTGCTCTCTGCGCCCGTAGGAGCATACACTTTAGACGTGCAATTTCAGCAAATTTTTTCTGCCTCAGTCCGACAGATGTATTATTATCAATACTTTGATTGATTGAATCAATATAATTTACACATTGAATCTTCCAATGCTTAAACTCTATGGGAGTTTTAATTAATCTTAAAGATTTAATTAGCGCAGCCTCCATTTTTCCAAGTAAACCAATGTGTCTACTGTAGTATAATTTTAAGCCAAGTATACCTATCTGTGATTCAATTCCTACTGAAGTACAATAAAAATCTACAGCCACTAAATATTATCTTAGGTGCAAGATTTCATTGATGATGATGATGAAATTTGCAGTCAAAATGCATCGATAGAAAAATGTAATTGGACAAAAAAAGAGAGGAGTCATATGTGTGATAAAATGCTTAAATCTAATTGGATCCCAGGTGAGATGTGTCACCAGTCTCATATAAAATGCTTAAATCTTATTGGGCGGGCTAGGTGAGACGGATACATGCCATGATGCATTTTTGGGCGGAGGTTTGGCCACACGTGCCACGATGATCGGGTCATCGTACAGCCTCCTTCGCACAATTAGAGAAAGAGCTAATATCGCTTGGGTGGGGGTTTTGGCACGTGCCGTTAGCGACAACCGCGCGTTATCATTGATACACGTCAGACAGAGATGCAATGAAATATTAAATGTATTAGAAAGAGACTCACCTTCTTCCAGGTTACTGCCCCAACTGCATCTGATACTTGTCCCCCATCGTCCCACCTCCATGTTTTCAAGGTTCATCTTCTTCTTGCAGGAATTTGATGATCTACACTACCCCCCACTCCATTGGACTGCACATGTGTGGGTAATTTCATACCCCTCCGCACACCCCTCACCACAATGTTCACTTGTATGGGTGTGTCCGTGTAAGATTTTGCTCTCACAACTACATGAATTTACATGGCTCGCACTCTTGCACTATTAGCAATTTTGGAGATTTTGAAGGTCAATTAATGCGTCAATCGCATAGGTGGGGGGTAGATCGGAATGTGCTGACATTGCAAAAAAAGTGCTGACTAATTGGACTTTGTACCCTCCCCGCTCACCCGCACCTCTTCCCTCACCTACAAGTGTGCATGTGTGGTGTGTCCGTGTGTGTCGGTGTGACACTAACACGCGTTGGTCCAGAATCCCCATAGCTACTCTACTGATATATTGTTTTTACACTTAAAGTACTTTGGGGGAGGATTAGTTTTGAGGAGGTCCCGTTTCTCCACGTTACAATTCGACACGTAACTACTCGACACGACATTTTCAAGTGTAATGATAAGCGATTTAACATAATAACAAATAAAGACGAGGTACCACACACACACACACACACACACACACACACAGGAATTAACTACTTAGAACGAACCATCCATATACACATTTTATTGTAAAATGTGCAACTAAATATTGCCATGTTGCACGTTTTGAATTGTTACGTGTCGAATTGTAACGTGTTGAAATGGGCATCACTTATTAGTTTTATCCATGAAATGATAATTTTTCTTATGGAAAGATTCGGACAGAAGATGTATTAGGGTGTTCCAAAAGTTTCTTTGTCTTCATGCAATGAATGGCCTACATAAAAAAAATCAGCATATTGTTGAGAAACTATATACTGAGAATAAATAAAGATTATATACTTGGCTTAATTCTATATATGATTTCAATACTTTTTAACAAAATCAGAAAAATTAAGTATTTGTTTTAGTGACTACAATTTTTAAATATATTTTTTTATTAAAATACAAATAATTTTTTTTATTGTTATACCTTTTATTAAGAGAATTCATTAAACAAGTTTGTAAATAATATATATTTTTTGTCTATAAAGAGTTTTTTTTTAATAAAGGGTTAGTTAGGCTCCGATACAACAATGCGAGACTGCGCGTAATATTGAGAGTAGGATTGCGCTTCCACGAGCTGTAAAGACGATAGAGGGGCGGGTGCAACGAAATATAGTCGACATAGCAGAATTTTTTAAACTAAATAAATTATATTTTCAATGATAGTATGTACAAAAATTCATCGATGTTGGAAATAACAAAAATAATTATGGTTGGACAATTAGAAGAACTTGAAAATTGCTGGGTAATTAACGGAAGCTAATTGGTAAGAGAACTACGCTGAACTGTCAGCAGCTGGACACTCAGTTGGCGAGTGACCCTAACCCTGATAGAGTGCGTCTAGGCGGATACTTGGCTGGCAAGTGAGCCGGTTTGGTTAAATCGTACCGGGAACTCGACTGGCAAAACCCAGAGTATATGGAGGATAGGTGGATTTGCTCAGCAAGGAGTCCTTGCGGCGGGCAGGAAGGTCTCTTAGCCAGGAGCCTTGGCGAGACGAGGTGTGAGTGACAGGACAGACCTTCAAGAGCCTCCAAGGTCCGTACGAGTTGCTGGTATGCTGGATACTGCACTGGCATAGAGCTCCGTCGCTAGTGCTAAGTGAACCACGTTCCCTTATCACTATATGATTAAAGTATGCAGAACCATTCCTTATTAATTAATAATCGCCAAGAAACTTGAAATCCTACTCGCCTCGGAAGATATTCCATCAAAGCGCATGCGTGGATCATATCTCAGCGAGTTCTCCTTACCGACGCTCAAACCTCTCAAATAAACCTCAAAACTCCGCAAGACACCCCCAGCCCTATCTTCGTATGAGGTAGTGGGAAAATATACTCGCCCGCTCAAACTCTACAAAATTCTCTACGACACAACTACAAAACCTGCTAATTATGTCTCACCTCGGAGGACATCCTGCCTTGGGCCTGAGATATAGAATAGAATTGCCACGAATAGAAAATTGAAGTTATTCAATATGAATACAACAAAATAGCCCCCGCGGCACACAGTGCCGACCGCTTGGCATAAAAATGGCTATTACGCGCGAAACTACTTTACTCACTCGTTAGACAAGTACTACGAACACTCCCGGTGACTCGAAACACTCAAAAATTGGTCGAAACCCGAGCTGCACAAGACAGCCAAACGATGGATGCATTTATAGGTAACCGAACTCAAATTAGGTACTTAACTACAAACGATGGCGATAAAAGGAAAATCTATGGCATACTCACGTGAAACATCCAGAACATTAATATACAATTATAGAAGTTCCATATTTACGGCAGATACAGTTTCTGAATAGGTAGATGCGTTGAGACAATCACTGGCCAGTTACTCCAATATGGATACGTTATTTCTTAGTACCGGCTATTGCAAAAACGATGATTTCAGGCGTTCGCACATTCAACCGCTATAAAAGTTCATTGGGCAGTAATGGCGGGTATGCTCTTCCTGTGCTCCTCGGTGCTGATCAGGACCGAGCAATTTGACATTTTTCCGGAGCGCTGATCCTACCACGTGGCATTAATCGAATCAGGTGATTGCCGTTTTTAGGCTACTCTTCGACTGATTCCAGCTTTGCCACATTTTTGCATTAACTTGTCGCAATGATGCGAAATATCAGGAGACTCGGTAGAGTCTCGCGCCAAGTAGTATAGCCTTACAGTGACATCATGTGCTACTGTGCGCGAGACACCGAGTATACTTTTGCCGAAACATCAAAAATTTGAAATCGATTTTTTAAAGAAATTTTAACGCAAAAACACGTTTTAAGACCTTCTGAAGCTAAATAACGAAAAAAAAAATTAAAAAAAAAAAAATTTTTTCGTTTAAATGCACCAAAATGCATAAAAAGTGCATCTGCATAAATTTCATAATTTTTCAATTTTTGAAAAGTGCATGTTCAGTTCCGTCGTCTTCGTCGTCGTCGTCGTCGTCGTCGTCGTCGTCTCCATCTCCATCTCCATCTTTTTCGCACCGCTAGAAACCGTGCCTTTAGTGACGTCACGGCATGACGTCATTTACGCCGATATACCGAAATGCCCTGTTCTCCACCTAAGTTGCCCATTTAGCGTGGAAAATGACATAAATTTTTAAGGAAAATATATTTTTTCATTAATTATTATATTATTTTAATAAATAAACAAAATATTATTAAAAATATTAATAATAATTAATGAATTATATATTTATATTATCACATTTAATTGTAAACTAACTATTACAAATTAAGAGTAATTGTAATAATAAATGAATAATATTTGTTAATTATATATTATATTTTTTATTATTTTCCACTTTTCGCCACCCTTGAAAATCTGCCATGGCTGACATCAGAGCGTGACGTCATATAGCATTATATGGCGGAATATCGTCTACCGAACCTAAATACATGGAAATAACTTGAAAAATATATTATAAATATCTATTATTTATTACTTTCTACACCTTTTGAAAATCTGTCACTAGTGACATCAGAGTGTGACGTCATAGAGCATGAAATAGCGAAATACGTGTTCCGAACCTAAATAGATGTAAATAATTTGAAAAAAATATTTATTATAAATATTTACTTTTCGCCACCCTTGAAAATCTGCAATTAGTGACATCAGAGTATGACGTTATAGGGCATGAAAAAGCGAAATACGTGTTCCGAACCTAAATAGATGGAAATAATTTGATAAAAATATTTATTATAAATTTTTACTTTTCGCCACCCTTGAAAATCTGCAATTAGTGGCGTCAAATCGTGACGTCATATAAGCTGATATAGCTGAATATTTGTTCTGAACCTAAATAGTTGGAAATAATGTTAAAAAATATTATAAATTTTGAACTCTGATGCATTTTTTCAATTTTATTTATATTCTTAATACAAATAAACTAAATATAAATAATTGATTATTAATAATAAATTACAATTTGTTTTAAAGGCATCCACACACACATCTGCCATATCTCACCTCCCGTGTAGCCACCTCCCATCTCCCACCATCCGTGTAACCACCTCCCACTTCCCGTGTAACCACCTCCCTCTTCCCGTTTAACCACCTCCCATCCTCACCTCCCGTGTTACGACCTCACACCTCCCACCTCCTACCCCCCTTGTAACCACCTTCTACCACCCGTGTAACCACCTCTCATCTCCCGTAAAACTGCATTCCACCTTCCACCTCCCGCGTAACTACTTCCCAAATCCCACTTTGACGCACAATTTTTAAAATATTCAATAATAAAGGTTATATAAACTATTATTAGAAAGAAACTGATATATAATGTATAGATAGTTGAAGTGAAACGATTATGTATCTATTTCACTTTAATAAACGGATTGTCTCTGTCTGACTATAGTATCTTTGTCAATGAATATCTTTAAATTTAAGTTTCTAATAAAAAGGCAGTAGGTAAAAGAAATATATTCTTAGAATCATTTCCTCTACAACCCTTTAAAATTTCGAAGAAAAAATTGTTACTTCATATTAAAAAAAAATATCTTCTTAGAGGAAGAAAAATTATCCCTATGATATATAAGTAATACATTCGTTGGGTAATTATTCATAGTAAAACACTCATAAGCAGGGTGTAACATTAACATCTTCCATAAATTTAAGAGGTGGTAGAAGGGATGATTCTGAAACGATTTCTCAGTAGGGGGGGCTATGCGTGTCGTACGATGCTTGGCGCGGGGTGGTGAGGTAAGTCCCGCAAGAGGGGGGGTGTTGTTAGTAAACAAATAGGTCAACGTCCTTGCGGTTAAGATAAGCAATAATCAAGCGGAAGTCTGAAGGTCATTGATAACGGTCTAATTTTCACTGGATTCCTTTTGCGGTTTTAAAAATGAAGTACAGACAATTAAGAAAGTATATTTGTTATGAATTGACCGGATAATGCAAATATTAAGTTTAAACTTGTAAAAGAATTTGTTTATCATCTCTCGTTGCGGTAAGCGAGAGGGAAAAAAACTGCAAGTTTAAACTTGTAAAAATGTTTCTTATCAGCGAGCGGTGTGGTTATGCATGCGGTATTTTTTGGAGCAATTGCATAGAGAGATGCAAGGGGGGGCCTTGAGCGGTTTAGATAAATGCAGAAAAAAGATAATTAAATATAATTGGAAACACAGCAGCAGCTTAATTATCGATGCGGCCGACGGTGAGATGGTTTGCATGATAACAACAGGGATAATTGTCGTTGAGGTCAAAACGATGACGACGAGGTGGTGTGTCATTGAGAGAGAGAGAGAGAGAGAGAGAGAGAGAGAGACTTGCAAGGAAGGATATTGGTATGAAGGGTGAGAGGGGTAATAGATAGTAGGAGCAATGCGTTGATTGAAATGCAACAAGTTTAAACCTGCAGAAAAAAAAACAAAAAAAAGAAATAATTTTTTTCGCTGGCGTTGCATTATCAAATCAAGGGGTGGGGTGTAACGGGCGGCGGAGGCACGGGCGGGTGGCACTGGCGGGGGCACGGGCGGGAGACGCGCGCGCGCGCCTCTGAGCAATCATTTTATAGAATAGTCTTAAAACTATTTTATAGCTAGAACGCTTGTTTTTCTTTTCTCTTAAATAGAGAGATAGATTTTATTTAGTTCACAAGGGGAACTCTGAAAAATGGATAAAAATGAGGTTACTAACAGTAGTAGCGGTAGTAGTGATGATAATACTAGTTGTGAGGATGATATGCTACAATTACAAAAAATAAAAAATGTTTTTGTAAAAGATATTACCATAAATAAATTATATATATTGAATAATATTTATAAAATTAAAACAAAGTATGGTAATCAAGTAAAATTAATACTTGATTATGTCAAAAGTTTAAAATTACCGTTGAAAGTGAGTAATAGTATTTTGGAAATACATCCAGAAGTGTACGATGAAATTTGTGAAATGATTAAAAAATATGGGAAACTTTACATAAAGTTTACTGATTTAACGAGAAATTCTTATAACATTTGTATTTATCACGAAAAGAAGAAGAATTGTGCAAATGAATGTAATATAAATGTGAATAGTTTGAAAGAGAATAATTGAAAAATGTAAGTATATATATACATATTTATATGTTTCTTTTTACAATATATAATTATGTCTACTATGATTATTTTTCAATTTATAGAAGCGATAAAAGAAGAAAAAAGAGGAATAGGAGGATGAGGAGCAGGAAGATCATTTCATTATTAATATATATATATATATATATGGTATGTAAAGATAGTGGGGGGGGGGGGGTATAATATAAGAAACTGAAACTGGACTTAGGAGTTTTAATATATTGTCTATACGCTAGTGTTTAATGTATAATTTCTATTTTAAAATATTAAAATGAATATAATTAAAAAATTTATATTATTAATTATCTTAACAAAGTCTATAACAATGCAAAAAAATAGTTATAGCTTATACAATAATCAATTTATTATTAATTATTTATATTCATATGGTTACTTAAATCGCAATTTTAATGAAAGTTTATCAATGGTTAATAATAATGAATTGGATGAAGGTATAAGACTTTTTAAAGAATATTGGAACATAGATAGTGATGATGGTGCTGGTGATGGTGAAGATGATAATTTCAATGAGAAACGTATATTAAAATTAATGAATGGACTAAGATGTGGTGTGACAGACAATGTGTTGGATAATAAAATTTCATTTACAAAATGGTATAAGAAAAGTTTAAAATGGTATTTTCATCTTGCATCACATTCAGCGCTTGAAACTGCAAAAAAAGTGTTTGTGGATTGGTCAGCAGTTACTGATATAAATTTTATTCAAGTGACAAATAAAAATAATGCAGATATAATTATATCATTTACACACGAAATTCACACTTTTCTAAGAAACTGTAACGAATCATGCAATTATGCACTTGGATCTGGTGTTTTAGAACATGGCTATTTTCCAAATAAAAATCAAACACCCGTAGAAATTCATTTGTATCGAAATTTAAATTGGTTTGAAGGTTTGGGAAAAACGCCTTCACCAAATGATCAAATTAGTTTATATTTAGTTTTAATGCATGAAGTTGGTCATACTTTGGGCCTAGGTCATTTATCAGACGCTAGTCTTATGTTCCCTGGTTACAATAACCAGTATACAGATACGAATATAAGTCCTTTCAATCAAGTTGATTTAAATGCTATTAAAAGTTTGTACCAGCCTTTGAAAAAATCTGTTCCAACAACAACTACTACTACTACTACTACTCCTACTCCTTCAATCACTACCACCACAACTTCTTCAATTCCTGATAAAGAAACTCCTATTAAATTTAACGATTTATGCAACGTTTTACCAAGTAATCTGCTATTTTTCTTTTCAATAAAAGAATCTATATTTTATATGGAAAATGGTTTTGGTCTTTAGATTTCAATACAAGGAAATTTAGAGAACCAAATTTAATAAGAAATTGGCTTAAATTTTCACCAGCTAATTTTTCATCAATTCAAGCTTTACACGAATTTTCAGATGATAATATTGCTTTATATGTAGATAATAAAATGTATGTATTTAATTATAAGACTTTTGAATTGCACAAAAGCTATCCAAAAACGTACCAAGAAATATTTGGAGTTGCTTTTCCTTATGACGGTATTAGGGCAGCTGTTCTAACTAATAGTGGTAAAATTTATATATTTTATAACAACGTATATTTAATTGAAATAATAAATTGTATAAAATATCCAAGTCCAAAATATATTTTATTATCAGATATTTTTCCAACTAGTATTAATGTAAAAAAAATGTTTCATTGTTTAAATACGATAATGGAAAAATTTATATAATTGAAGATAATATTTATAAAGAATATGATGAATTTCGCGGTAGTATTACAAAAACTGATAAATTTGATTTATCATTGTTTAACATAGAATGTCATGTTGGAAATATAATTGATAAAATTAAGCTATTGATAAGTAAATTATTATCTTATTATAACTCTGCTAATAGCATTGATATAGAAAATGATAAAAAGAAAGACGATTTTTCTTACGATAATGATA
Source organism: Sclerodermus sp. 'alternatusi' (assembly GCA_037305995.1). Classification (NCBI taxonomy): domain Eukaryota; kingdom Metazoa; phylum Arthropoda; class Insecta; order Hymenoptera; family Bethylidae; genus Sclerodermus; species Sclerodermus sp. 'alternatusi'. The sequence continues at coordinate 44,748 of JBBEEM010000030.1, forward strand.
TTGATGATAATTATCAAAAATTTAATAGTTTAGACGAGATAAAAGAACATGTAAAGAATACATTTGGTTTGGCATGATATGATTACTAGTGTTTTATCACATTTATCCCTTCCTTTTCCTATTTCCAACAATCCCCACCATTAATGTTATACTTCGCAATATATTGTTCTACAATGCACTGTTTTACGCGTATTTCATTTTTCTCTTATTCAGCGATAATCAGTGAGTAAGCTAAGATAGCCAGAAGTTTAGAATAAAAAAATTTTTTCCTGAAAAGTGCTTTTACATTTTAATTTATAAAATATAGTTTCACAATGAACAGCAATAATATTGCTGGTGATGATGATGGGGATAATAGTGTTAGTATAAGTGATATAAATAATTTAATCTTTGATAAAATTGAAGAAAATCTTTTGAAACAATTATCACTAGTTGATACTAGTATAGATAGACAATTATGGATGAATCTTATGTTATATTTAAGAAAAAATAAAGACAAATTAAAAACTGGATTGAAACAGAAAATTATTGCAAAAGTTATAAAATTGAAAAGTTACAAGAAGAAGCTATTATATCGTATTTGGATTGGTGGTGGTGTTGAAGCTGAATCATCATCATCATCTAATTTGAATAATGTATGTCAATGGGAAAATATTGAGTCCGCGTTTAAAAATAGAATTGTTACTGGGATGATTGTAAATATTCAACATATTGATCCACTTAATTTTTTAATGAGTATTAAACAAATGGTTTTGGATAATGTTACATATTATTTGGAACAATACAAAAGTATAAAAATAAATACTGTTTTTAATGGAGAATTTATTTTAAAAGAAATGAATATTTATGAAGTAGTAGATGTTAAAAGTTTTACAACAAAAAATAATTTATTATTATTATCAGATGATTTAAATATGTGGTACTCAAATGATGTTGTTAATCCACTTTTACAATCTTTAGAAGAATTTCAAGAACGTGATAGTGGATGGGCCTTGTCAAAAATTATAAATCTATTGGTTAATATAAATAAATGTAAGCTATTGAAAGGGCAACATTATATGAATCTCCCAAAAAAATTGCAAATGAAACACGCAATTGTAAATGTTAAATCTAATGATAGTAATTGTTTTGCATAGTCAATTGTTGCTGCGTTATATCCTGCAAAAAACAACATCAATAAAATATATTCTTATCCATATTTTGATAAAGTATTAAACTTAAAGGGAATTACATTCCCAATGTCATTAAATCAAATTGGTAAATTTGAAAAAAATAATAATTTAACTATTAATGTATATGCATATGAAAATGCTAAGAATACAATATTTCCACTTCGTTTAAGTAAAGAACATAGTGATGTTGAAAGTAGACATATTGATCTACTTTTAATTGGTGAAAAATGTTAACTACACTATGTTTGGATTAAAAATTTATCACGATTATTGAGAAGCCAGCTAAATCAATCAAATAGAAAAAAATTTTTTTGCGATAGGTAATGAATCAATTTTTCTATTCATATAAATTAATGAATTTATTATATATATATTTTCTTTGTTTAGATGTCTACATTATTTCTATTCACAAGATAAATTACTTTTTCATCGTAAGGATTGTATCACACATAATAATTGTAAAATTGAATTACCCAGTGAAAAAGATAAATTGATATTTTTTAAAAATTTTAATCGGAAAATTCAATTATCATACATTATATATGCAGATTTTGAGTGTATTTTGGAAAAAATTGAGAATAATCAGGAAAATGTTAAAGCACACCCATATCAAAAACATATACCATGTAGTATTGGGTATTATTTTCATTCAAATCTCAAGGATCAGTCGAGTAAATATCGGTTTTATAGAGGTTCAAAGTGTGCGAAATGGTTTGTGAATGAATTAAATGAAATAATTAGTAATCATAAAACATATACTTATGTACCAATCAATACAAATGAAGCTGAAAATTTAGTTTTTTCAAGTTCAACAAAATGTCATATATGTGATAGAGAATTTTTGGAGAATGATATAAAGGTGCGTGATCATTGTCATCTAACGGGTGTCTTCAGAGGAGCGGCACACTCAATTTGTAATTTAAATTATCAAAATTTATACATTTTACCAATAGTATTCTATAACCTAAGTAATTATGATTCACATTTTTTAATAGAGGAAATAGCTTTATGTGAAGGAGAAATAAAATTAATTGCAAAAACTACTGAAAAATATATAGGTTTTATAAAAAAAGTAAAATTTAGTGGAAAAAAATCTTTTACAGGTGCGATTTATTGATTCATATAAATTTTTAAATACATCAATTGAAAGCTTGGCGAAAATATTAGATAAGAATGATATGAAAATTCTAAGAAAAAACTTTAACGATGATACATTTTTTAATTTAGTTACACATGAAGGTGTATTTCCTTGGGATAAATTTGAAGATAAATCATTACCAAATTATTCAGATTTTTATAATGAGTTGACTAATTCAAATATAACATTAAATGAATATGAACATGCAAAAAATGTTTGGGAAAAATTTAATATTAAAAATTTAGGTGAATATAGTGATCTTTACTTGAAAACTGATGTTCTTTTATTAGCAGATATTTTTGAAACTTTTAGGAAAAAAAGGTTAACCAGTTATAAATTGGACCCAGCTTATTATTTTTCAATTCCAGGCTTTACTTGGGATGCAATGTTAATGTTTACAAAAATTCAATTGGAACTGCTTACAGATATTGATATGGTAATGTTTATAGAGCGAGGTGTACGTGGTGGTATAAGCCAATGTTGTAAAAGACATTCAATAGCAAATAATAAATTCATGAATGATCTGTATAATCCACAGAAAGAGGATATTTATTTAATGTATTATGATGTTAATAATTTATATGGTTGGGCAATGTCTCAATCTTTACCATACGCTGAATTTAAATGGGTAGATGATTATGAAAATTTTGATATAGATTCTATTGACATTGATTCTTCGATTGGAAGTTGATTTACACTATTCACAAGACCTTCATGATGTACATTCAGATCTACCATTTTGTCCTACGCATGATATACCAAATTATAATAATAATGATGTTGATGATGATGATGATGATAAACAAAGCAAACGAAATAAAAAACTTTTAACAACATTATATGATAAAAAACGATACGTTATACATATTAGAATGTTAAAAACTTGTTTAACACTTGGGCTTAGATTGGAGAAAATACATCGTATTTTACAATTTCAACAAAAACCATGGTTACGTGAATATATTGATTTAAATACTAATTTACGTATAAAAGCAACTTGTGATTTTGAAAAAAATCTTTATAAACTAATGAATAATGCAGTTTTTGGTAAAACAATGGAAAATGTTAGAAATTATGTAGACATTAAATTATTAACGAAATGGGATGGTCGCTATGGTGTTAATTCATATATTTCTAAACCTAATTTTAATAGTCGAATCATCTTTAATGAGAATTTTGTAGCCGTAAAAATGAATAAAATAAGTGTATTAATTGATAAGCCAATTGGATATTTCTAAAATATGTTTGTATAATTTTCATTATGATTATATGAGTAAAGAATTTGGTAATTTCTGTACAATTTTATACATGGATACAGATAGCTTAATTTATGAAATTAGATGTTTTAATATATATCAAGCTATGAAAATGATTCTGAAAAAATGTTTGATACTAGTGACTATCCGATTGATAATGTTTATAATATTCCATTAATGAATAAAAAAGTTCCTGGAGTTATGAAAGATGAAAATAATGGTGTTATAATGAAAGAATTCATTGGTTTAAGATCAAAAATGTATTCCATACGATTTTTGGATAATAAGTGTAAGTGTGATATTAAAAAAATTAAAGGTATTTCAAATCATGTTGTAAAACGGAATATTACATTTGAAGATTATTTGAATTGTTTATATAAGCGTAACATTAAAATAAACTCTCAACGTAGAATTAATTCTAAAATGCATAAAGTATATAGTATTGTTGAATAGAAAGTTTCATTAAATCCTTATGATGATAAACGTTTTATTAAAAAAGATTTTATTAATACATTGCCATGGGGACATTATAAGATTATGGAATTAAAAAGTGAAAAATAAAAATAAGTTAATATAATTGATATGTATTAATTGATATATTTCAATAATATTCTGTAAAAATTATAATATTTTTTAAATTATAAAAATTTATTAATATCAATAAATTTATTAAACTCACTTAGTTTTTCCTTCTGCAACCATATATTAAACAATTGCACTTCCTCAAAAGGACAGTGAATTTTTTCACCTTTGCCATTATACTTTCTAATATGTAATTTACAAGGTGTTCTTTTATAATTATCATAAAGTTTAATAAGATTATCAAATTTTGGACAGCCATACTGTTCCAAATTAATATTCTTAATATTTATTTTATTTAAAATATCTTTTTCAATACGACCACCTTTATAACTTATTATTGGTTCTACATAGTTGAGTTTAGAATATTTTGAAATAAAATGTTCAATATCGCCTTGTTGATACTTTTCAAACCCATAATCCATATATTTTATACCGTGAATGTTGCGAAAAACATAATTGACTTGTTGTTTGTTACTTATCGATAGGTTATGAAAATTATCATTTAATTTAAAACTGGTTAAATAAATTTTGTCGCTATTCACGTCAATCATTGCTAAATCTTTATATTTAATTTTTTTATCAACCATAAAACCATCAATGTCTATTATATGTGTTATTCTAGAAAAAATTTTAAAAAATTAGAAAACAAAAAAATATATTAATTTTATGATATTATAAGAAATGACTTACTTATTCATTTTTCGATTATCGCAATTTTAAAAAAAATATTATGAATTAAACCACTGATTCTAATAATGTGAAAATGTTTGCAAATACATTACAGGCTTAAATACTATGTCTTATCAATGGTTAAAACCACAAACAAAGAAGTTATCTAATATCTCAAGATAAAAATTTTATAATAATAATAATTCAACAGTTATAATAGATATGGGAAAAGAAAAATGAAAAGGAGGTTCAATAAAAAGAAAAATATAATTTAGAAACTATAGTTTTTATTTTTAATATTTTTTATAAATAATTATCTTTTTTTATCCACGAATTATGAAAATTATCAAATCCTAACCATTTTACATAGACTTTATCACCTTTTTGTCGCAACACCTTTTCAACAAGATATACACCCGGATCCTTTACTATTGATAATTCATGTTCATAAAATCCTCCTTTAATATCATGATCAACTAAATCTTGCAACAGATAAGTAACTGGATTTGTTCTTTGAATGGTTTTTATTTTAAAAACTTCAGTCGTCCAATTTGGAGTATACCCTTTTTCAAACACAGTTTTATATTTACTTATGCGTACAAAATCACCAATTTTAAACTTTGCAGGTGCAGCAATTTTTATATTATTATAAACTGATTTTAGTAAATTTTTAGAATTTTTAGAATTTACGTCAATAGGTCTCATTCCTATTGTGCGATGCTTTTTCCTATTATAATCATTAACGAGTGTTTGAAGAATATTTAACCATTTATAGTCACCATTCATAGTGAATAACTTCCACATATTATTTTTCAATGTTCGATTCCAACGTTCAACAATAGATGCTTTCATAACGCTATATGTTGAATAATGATTGATTTCATGTTTCTTCATGAGATCTTGAAAATTTTTATTATAAAATTCTTTACCATCATCAGTTTGCAAATTTTCAGGTTTTCTTCCACTTTTGATAATATTATTGAAAGCTGTAACCACATCGTTTCCTGTCTTAGTTTTTAGCGGTTCAGCCCATGCATATTTTGACAATGTATCAATAACAGTAAGAATATATTGATTACCATTATTGTATTGTGAATAAGCCCGCATATCAACAATATCGGCTTGCCACAAATCGTCAAATCCCTTTATTATAACTCGACGTCTTAAAAAATTTTTTCTCACTGATTTATGAAGTTCCTTCACTAATTGTTTCTTTTCCTTACTCATATTGCTCTAAGTTTTACATGTATACTGATTAATATTTTATTTTTAATATTTATAAATTCTTAAAATAAATGGTGCTAATTATAACGTTTTCAAATAAATCAATAATTTTCCAATTTCCCATTCAATTATTTTTTGTTAACAAATTTTACAATTTTGCTTCAATCTCTTTAATTTTATTATTAGTATACTTTTCAATTTTTTTATAAAAAATATGTATAAAAAAGAGAAACTGCATTTGAATTGCAGATAGTTTATAAACAAATTGCATGAAAGCTTTTTATATATAGTTTATAAACAATATGTTTATAATTTTTTTATACAGAACTTGGCGAGCCTCCATCCTCAAACGCGGCCACCACCACCGCAGGCTTACCCATATGGGTACCTGCCGCCGCCGCCGCCGCCTCCGCCACCGCCACCGCCACCAACAGATAACAATTGCATGACGCAAAATTTTTTTTATTTTTACTATAAATAAATAAACAAAAAATTAATATCATTATTTTATTGTTTTATACCCACATACCTTTCTTTCACTTCGCATCCTTTCAACAGCATCCCAATAACATACACGGTGTAAGAGTAATGTCCTTCGAAATTAGGGGTTGTAGAGGGAATTATTCTAAAACGATTTTTCAAGTACAATATTTTAATCTGAAGCTGTTTTTGAGATATCTAATGATAAAGGTATTATTAGTTAGACAGAGAAAGATAGATAGTTGAAGTGAGACAGAATGGTGTTATCTCACTTCAACCAATTGACTGTCTCTGTCTTACTAATAGTACCTTTATCATTAGATATCTCAAAAACTAAGCTTCAGATTAAAATATGGTACTTGAAAAATCGTCTTAGAATAATTCCCTCTACAACCTCTAATTTCGAAGGACATTATTGTTACATCCAGTATATTAGGAACGCATAGATTTTCTCGATGTTTGATGCTTCATCAATTATCGAAAAAATCAAGTTCCATACAAAATATTTGTTGAAAGTATTGCACTTTGTCTCATTCCGATGGGATTTGAGACAAAGTCAAAAAATATGCAATTGCCAATCAACAATAAACGCCCAAGCGAGAGAGCGATAGCCGGCTCGCTGCCGTCGGGAGAACACATGGCATCCTTGTCTAGGCGTCCAGTGTACGCATAAATGAAATGATGATTATTACAGATTTTTGACACTTCATCAAAAATCTAAAGAATCACATCGCTAGAGAAACATTTGCAGAAAGCATTGATTTTTGTTTCATTTCCATAGAACTTGGGACAAAGGCAGGAAATTTAAACTCGCTGTGAAGAAGAAATTGTGCGAGCGAGAGGACAATAGTTGTCTCGCTGCTAGCGCTTAGTCACGTGCTTATAATATCGCATTTTTCTATCCCCTTCCCTCTATCTATATATGTGTGTGTGCTTGCCTCCTTGTAGTGGTGCACTACTACAAAGTAATAGGCCATCTATAAACAAAACGCTGAACTACTTTTCGTTCTGTTTTATCAGCTTCGAGATAAAACAGGACTGATATTTTAGCAATTTTTTAATATTTCGTAATTATAAAAGTATGTGCACATTTCTTCGAATTTTTAATCGAGACTAGGCTCAAACGATTCTCTAAATATGTGGCTATGTACGAGATTTCTTCTTTTTCCAAAATACCTACTGCGTTTTTTACTACAGGAAAAATTGTTAGTACACATTTATTTATTGTTAAATTTTTATCGATTTTCGGAAAACGAAAGAATCTCGTACATTCCTTACACTTCATAGAGTATACCTGTCAAACCGTTCTCAAATCTGTTTATTTATAACGACATACTTTTATAAATACGTTTTTGGTCGGTACAGGATGCTCTTAATACAAAGTTTTCAAGTGATAGGAAAAGTTAAAATTTATATTTTTTTCAAATTATTTCCATCTATTTAAGTTCGAAACAAGTATTTCGCTATTTCATGCTCTATGACGTCACGCTCTGACGTCACTAGTGACAGATTTTCAAAAGGTGCCAAAAGTCAAAAATAGAAAATATTTATAATATATTTTTCAAGTTATTTGCATGTATTTTGGTTCGGAAGAATATATTCCGCCATATAAAGCTATATGACGTCACGCACTGTAATCAGCCATGGCAGATTTTCAAGGGTGGCGAAAAGTAAATATTTATAATATTTTTTTCAAATTATTTATGTCTATTTAGGTTCGGAACACGTATTTCGCTAAATCATGCCCTATGACGTCATACTCTGATGTCACTAATTGCAGATTTTCAAGGGTGGCGAAAAGTAAAAATTTTTAATATTTTTTTTTTAATTATTTCCATCTATTTAGGTTCGGAACACGTATTTCGCTATTTCATGCCATATGACGTCACACCCTGACGTCACTAGTGGCATGTTTTCAAAAGGTGCGAAAAGTAATATATAATAATAATTTTTAACATTATTTCCGACTATTTAGATACGGGACATGTTATTTCGCGATATATAGCCATATGACGTCACGCTCTGACGTCACTAATACTACGTTTTCAAGACGTTCAAAGATTAATAAACAATCAAAATTTAGAATTTTTTGTCGCATTACTTCCGACAATTTTGGTCGGAATACGTTATTTGTCGATATGTAGCCATATGACGTCACTCTCTGACGTCACTATACTACGTTTTCAAGAAGTTCGAAAATTAATAAACAATCAAAATTTAGAATTTTATGTCGCATTACTTCCGACAATTTAGTTTCGGAACACGTTATTTCACGGTATATAGCAAAATATGACGTCACGCTCTGACGTCACAAATAGCACATTTCAAAGGGTGCGAAAACCAATAAATAACTAAAATTTATAATATTTTTTACATTATTTCCGATTTTTTTAGGTTCGAAACAAGGTATTTCACGATATATAGCCATATGACGTCACGCTCTGACGTCAGTAATGGTACGCTTTCAAGCGGTGCGAAAAAGATGGAGATGGAGACGACGACGACGACGATGACGACGACGGAACTAAACATACACTTTTCAAAAATTGAAAAATTGAAAAAATTATGCAACTGCACTTTTTATGCATTTTAGTGCATTTATACGAAATTTTTTTTTTTTCGTTAATAAGTTTCAGAATGTGTCAAAACATATTTTGGCGTTAAAATTTCTTCAAAAAATCGACCCAAAATTTTTAATGTTTCGGGTAAAGAATACTCGGTGTCTCGCGTACAGTAGCACATGACGTGACTGTAAGGCTATACTACTTGGCGCGAGACTCTACCGAGTCTCCTGGAATGTACCCACTCTCCTAAAACGTATAGGACGCTGTACAGTTAAGCATTCGATTGTTAAAAAAGGACATTCTCAAGGATGTTACATAAATCCGAATGCTTGTAAATCACTCTTACTCACTGTGAATTTCTTATGCCCGTATTATCCACGGGTAAGAAATGTACAGAAATCAATAAATTCATTAATCTTCAAATTTAAAAAGCTAATGGAGATTGATAAATATTGGAAATTGGCGATGTTGCTACATTAAGGAAGATCGTGGACGACCTGCAGAAGAAAAATATTTTGGAAAATGTTAAAGTTGCTGAAATAGATTTGAACGAAGATAGAATAATAGCAACGTATAATAAAGCCTATCAGGCTTTTACAAAATGATCGTTGCATTCACTTAGAATTGCATGTGTGTCTTGCGAAAAGTTGCACTTTAAAACAGATGTTACATGCTTGAGAAGAACGAGGAAACCTTTGAGTGGTCTACACTGGGATAATTTGTTAACATATCTGAGAAAGGAGAATATCGAACCTGACAATATATGTCATTATTATTTACAATATTTCCGTAAAAATTCTCATTCCGTAAAATGGAATGTTTACAGCATAGATTGCTTGTTAGTTGATTCTAAATCCCTTTAAAATGAATTTAATTAAATAATTGTTATTATCTCAAATGTAAATATTTTAAATATCAACGTAATATAAGTATAAAAATATATAAATATCTTAAATTTATAACTTAAGGGATTAAGAATGCATAAGCTCTTCCACCAACGACAAGGTCTTGCAATCTATAGGAAGAGAGAGAAAAGGAAAAATTAAGATGATCATTTTTCCTTTTCTGTTTTGCATGCTGTAAACTACTCAACAAAACTACTACAAAACTAATTAACATGGAAGTTCATGCTAGTTACATGCAAGTTCATGCTATTTACATGCAATTTCAAATTCAAAAGTGGCAAAGAACTTTTCGTAAAAATACGCATGCAAGTTTATGGTATCCTGCATGTGAGAAAATTGTTTATATTTTTCAGTTAAAGTTTATATCAAATATAAGAGAAATGAGTTAGATAAAAGAGATTGAAATACATTTTTAAACTTATTCATATAAATTATTACTATTGTGTAATTCTAAATGACGTGATTCTACTTGAAATGAGGTACAATTAATATTATTTGATTTAAAAGATGACCAAATTTTACAAATCGCGTTCAAAAGGTCATCTGAAATTAAACTACGTTTTTCTGTACAAATATCTGTAACAAATGAAAAAATTCTTTCCGCTTCTGCGTTAGAATGAGGCAGTGATAAAATCATTGAAACTAAATTTTTTAAATTTGGAAACATTTTAGTATTATCAAAGTCCTTAATTTCAAAAATATTTTGCCAAAATTCTACAATCTTTAAATTTTTTAAATTTTCTTTTATACGCGGCTCTAATTGTGGCAAACTGCGCCACTCTATTGCAAGGTCGTTATTATTAAATTTATTAGGTAATTTTAAGCTAATGTCTCTTAAATCTTTAATTTCATTAACTCTTATATTAGAATTAAGTGCGATTTCCGGATCTAAAAATTTTAATTTAGAAAAAAAAGAATTACTTAATGGCAGTCTTTGCTGCATTTCGATCAAAGAAATTGAATAAAATTTAAAGCAATGCTCACGAACAGTTTTTGCTTCTAAAGGAGAAAGAGACTGAACAATATTCTCACAGTCGGGACCTAAATATACGTCTTTTAAAGGCAAGAAATTGGCAATGTCTGAAAAATCAATTTGATTTAAATTATCTAAATATTTAATATTAATACAATTTTGCGCGATTCGTTGAATGAAGCTGTAGCTTGTATCAACCAATTTATAAATGTTAACGTCTCTACTTTGAACAAACGCGTTAAATTTATTAAAATACGTCAAAACATAATTAAAAAAATGAAAATAAGCTTTAATGCTATCACTATTTAAAAGTGTTAAAATTTTGCCCGCGGAATCTATTTTTTCGTTAAAAAAAGCATCTTGAAAAAATAATTTTAAGCATTGCCAATTTTCTAATAATCTTTCAACACATTGTTGTGTTGTAAGCCAACGCGTTGCTGCAATCTTTTTAATTTTTAAAGCTTTAATTTCGCAAAATTCTTGAAATTCGCGTAAAATAGCACAACGTTTCGCACTGCCCGAAATAAATGTTGCTATGTGATACATTAAATAATCACAATCCCGAGGCAATTGCTGAGAAGATTTTTTTGCTATTATGGCTGATGTGTGACATATACAATTTAAACAAATTATCGATGGAACATCAGCTCTTAGCCGAGTTAAAAATGAGTCCCGGGACCCTAACATAACCGGAGCATTATCTGATGCAAAACCAATAATATTATTTAACGGTATATTAAAATTAATAAACGTATTTTTGAAAGCTTGATATAATTTTTCCGCGGAACAATCAGACGCGTTAATTGTAACTAATTTCAATAACTCTGTTACTACTCTATTACAATCCGGTGACAAATATTGCACTGCTATACAGAGAGTTTTACTGTTACTAATATCCGTACTTTCGTCGACTAAAACTGAAAAATATTGTTTTTTTTAAATTTCTACTGTTTTTTCTGTTTGGCACTTTTCTAAAACATTTTTAATTATATTAGTGCATTTAGTTCGGCCAAGTGTTATGCGTTGTGCTATAAGGGAATCGGAATAGCTATCTTTAATAATTTCGACTAAATGGTCAACCGATTGAACACTAATATTATGTTCTGCAAAAAAAGCTGCTAATTTAATTTCCGCGACTTTAACACTATCGTTAATAGGCAAATTTTGATTAGCGGTTATAAAGCTTAAAGCTTGTTCCACTCCTGACATATCTACATCATTTTCTACTTTTTTTGCCATTAAAATACGCATATTTTCTACATGCTTGTCAGTTACTGCATGCTGTCGTAAATGACTTTTTTTAATATTAATAATAACGTCACATGCACGACATGCAACTTTTGTTCGATTATCGTCGACAGGTAGAATCCAATCTTTAAAAATAGATTTACCAGCCCACAAATCGCGAAAAGATTTATTATTTTTAGCACTTACCTTTGGTATTGTTCCGGTCGATCCTCCTGCACTTGATGAACAGCTGGGTTGGCTTGGAATATTGCTCATTTTGTAAAATTATTTTTACAATTTTCACGAGCGTCTGGAGTCGGTTATATCAATAACACGACAATTTAATAAAACAATTGACAGTCAGTTCGCGCTTCTATTCGGTCACGTGACAGAAGCGCGAACTTAAATTTTAATTTATCTTTTCATTATATTTACTATTTCGTAAATGTTCAAGAGGAAAATACATATAAATAAAATATATATTATTTTATCAATACAATGTTTTATTAAATGAAGCTGTATTACATTACAAAAATTTACATCATGACTTAAGTAATTAATTTATTTCAATTATTCAGATTTTCGCCAAACAAATATTTTTTAATAATTAATTTCTATTATATTAACAAATTTAGTAAAATTTATACATCTCTAATTCCTTTCAATTACTTTTTTTTTACATTCCAATTTGACATTTATGTGTTAGTTTAATGTAAATTAGTCTCACAGCTACAGTCAGTTACACACTATCCAAAAGAATAATAACATATACAGTTAAATATACAAAATTTTATTTTCTATTATTAATATTTATAATAAATAATTTATTAAAATATTTTTTACAACATACATACTGTTGGAAATTTAATATATTTATTAATAATTTCTTTTATCAATAATATAAATCTTTTTTCTAAAAAATTTTATATTTTCATTTAAAATCATAAGATCATACAAAAAATATAAAATTCAAACAATTTTTAATTGCTACTGGGCGACTGGTTTCTCTATCGACGACCCTAACATGGTGGGGATTGAAATAAGTGGAAGTCATACTGCGCATGCGCCAGAATAGTCCATCTGGCAAGTCTGGGAATTGGTTGTGTGCGTGGGGGAGGATCTTGAACTGTCAAATTGACAGTTCAACGATCTTTCCTCATTGCCGTTTTATATGTGTCCGGTTCGGTGGTCGGGTAATAGTGTCCTGGTGCATTGGAGTGCCTGTCCTGCGACCGAGAGTCGAAGGGGCCTATCGCGGCAGCATCGCCAAGGGATACACCGATTCGACTGACGGAACGGACTAGCGTTAATGTAAGTGGGACGCCACGTTGTTTGTGATATTTTGTGAGTTTTGTGAATTGTCTGTGTTTGCGTATTTTTCCCGCGGAGGCTAGCCACCTCACTTGCGCCGGAAAGTAAGCGGTACTTTCTGAGCGGCACCGTAGCACCCCGCGAAGCACTTGCCCTCGGGTTGGACAATCGCCTCCCGCAGGGTCGAGTGACTTCTGTCCGAAGAAGGTCTTCGCGGTATAGCTCACGGCTTGTGCTACGGATTACCGGACGTGTCGCGAGCGAAGAGCGAGCGGGCGCTCCCGATTTGTTAGGATTATTTTTATTGTTAACATCGTTGTAATTGCGGAGTGCGAGCGAAGTCGGTCGCCGCACAATAAATTTTAGAGTTAAACGGAACTCCGATTTATTTTTGGACACGTCCAATTTCCGTCATTATTTGCAGGGTCATCCGCGGCTTCAAGAGAACTACACCCTCGGTCTCATTCCTCCCGGACGGTCGGGAATTTATAATATTTATAATATTGTATATTGGAAGGCAGTTCGTGCGAGGAGGTTGATTGTTCGAACACGCATATTCGGCCGTCTATTTTATCCAGATAAAATACAAACTACAATTTGGTTTTATTTCGTGATTATATCATTTGTTAGAGTATACGTTTTGTTATTAAGACAAAGGAAGCCCCCCTTTCTCCTACAGAAATATCAGAAGTGGGACCAGAATTTCTACGCACAGCAAACGAATAGAGAAAAAAAAACCTGCGAAACCACGAGAAAGATCCAGAAGGAAAGATGGCGACTAGAAATCCAACCGATTATACCGTGGCGGAATTAAAAGAAATATTGCGCAGGGGCAGCCTCCCGACTACAGGTACCAAAAGCGAATTAATATCTCGAATTAATAGCGAATATCCCAATATTTGGATGACCGAACTCGAAGATGGGTCCAGAACAGAGGGAAACGACACAGACAATGAGACGGTTAGACAAGTAAGTGCCGAAGTACATGATGTAGAAAATGGCCAAGAAAGTATTGTTAGTCGCGAACTCGAATTAGTAAATAGAGAAAGAAGACCTGTTAAAGCAGGAACTATCGCTACTAAAAAGAGAGACCAGGTTAGCCAGAAATGTGGTAGAGGAAGATGTTCCTCTTAGACAAAGAAACGTTAGTATTAAACAGATTAGCGAACTAATTGGATTTTTTGAGGGAAATAACGATAATTTCGACAGATGGTTGCAACAGTTAGAATTATTATGTGATTCTTATAAACTAGACGACAATTCGATTAGAATAATCATCGGGTCGAAATTGAAAGGAGAGGCATTACGATGGTTTCAATCAAACCCAGAGCATATCCGCATGCCGGTTGATGAGTTGCTAGCTGCTCTGAAAAAAATGTTTGGCCACAGACAATCAAAGTTGCTCGCTCGCAAAGAGTTCGAAAGAAGGACGTGGCAAACGAACGAAACTTTTAACGAATATTTCCACGAAAAGCTAATTTTAAGTAATAACGTTTCTATCCCGGAAGACGAACTAATAGATTACGTTATAGAAGGAATACCGAACGTAAGGTTACGAAATCAAGCACGAATGCAAAGGTTCGGAACCGAAAATGATTTGTTGGAAGCCTTTGGGAAAATATCTCTACGAGAAGAACACCATGCAAGTAGCTCATGGGAAGCTAGGTGTCGCAGAGAAGGAGAAGTTAATGTAAAAAGGGAATCAAAGATCCCTAGATCAAGCGAAATCAAGGTTAATAAGGAGAAGGACCGAAATAACCCAAAATGTTTCAATTGCAATGCGTACGGTCACTATGCCAGAGAATACGCGAAGCCAGTAAGACAGAAAAATGTTTGTTTCCAATGTCAGAAACAAGGACACCAAGCTAAAGATTGCCCAGAAAGACCAGGTCACTCACAAGAGGACTCTTCTGAGAAAAAGGAGCTAGGATCTAAGAACAATGGAACTTATGTTATCCAACCGACGCCAACGAAAGATCCATATTTCGTGCCCTTGGAATTTAAGATATGCGATGATAAGGGCGAGGTAAAACAATTTGCTATATCGGCAATGTTAGATCCAGGATCGGCGGTAAATCTGATTAAATCTCTGATGACGATTTTGATTACTATGGGGTTAATCAGTCCAAAGTCAAGATTGAAGGGTTATTCGAAACGGTTGCTACTGTAGACAATATTCCCACAGAACTCAGATTGCTAGTTGTACCAGATGACACTATGACGAGCATGGCCATGTTAGGAAGGGACTACATTTGGTCATCCGATGTTAGCATCACATTAGGCAAGGGATGCCAAATCACTAGGAATACCTCCATGACAGATGATGTTGATCACACCAAGGATCACTCAGGTAATACGGACGAAATGGGTGGTGCCGAGTTACGCACCGATTTATTCAGCACGGCCGAATTCAGCACGGCTTTTTTCAGCAAAGTCAAGATTGCGCACGACCAGACTCAGCACGACCTATTTATACACAGCGAATATTATGCACGACCGAATTGCGCACCATTTGTTTTTGGAAATAGACCGAATTCAACACAAAATTAAATTAACACAAATATAACTAGATTCCTGCATAAAATAAAATTAGTGGGGTCCATTTCGACAGAAACATATTCGACACACGTTTTTTTAACGTTTTCAATTTTAGTACGGATTTTTTGAAGCGACATTTTTCAACATTTCAAATTGAAATTAGAATAAGGAAACGAGGTTCTAAGTAGTTAACATCTGGTGGTGTGTATTGTCAACTCGTCGAAAACACGCGTGTCGAAGTGGTATGTATCGAAATGGAATCCACTAATTTTATTTTATGCAGGAATCTAGTTATATTTCTGGTAATTTAATTTTGTGTTGAATTCGGTCTATTTCCAAAAACAAATGGTGCGCAATTCGGTCGTGCATAATATTCGCTGTGTATAAATAGGTCGTGCTGAATCTGGTCGTGCGCAATCTTGACTTTGCTGAAAAAAGCCGTGCTGAATTCGGCCGTGCTGAATAAATCGGTGCGTAACTCGGCTCCTCCCGTGTATAAATAGGTCGTGCTGAATCTGGTCGTGCGCAATCTTGACTTTGCTGAAAAAAGCCGTGCTGAATTCGGCCGTGCTGAATAAATCGGTGCGTAACTCGGCTCCTCCCGGACGAAATCATAGACGAGATTCTGCAAATTAGTGTGGTGAACGACCAATCTGATCCATGCGACAAGATGAACATAAATCCAGACATTTCGACGGAACGTAAAGCTGAAGTTTCAAAAATCTTTCTGGAGGACTATTTAAATGTAAAAACACCCGTCGAGACTAAAGTTGACTCTACCATGACTTTGACCCTGAGAGATCAGAAGGTTTTCAACTTCCTGCCCAGAAGGCTGTCATATACCGAGAAGGAAGTGGTCAAAAGAATTCTGGCTGATTTGTTAGAAAGAGGAATAATTCGTGTCAGTAACTCAGAGTATGCTTCTCCTATTGTATCGACGAAGAAAAAAAATGGCGAATACCGAATGTGTATTGACTATAGGATTTTGAACAAAGTGTTGGTAAAGGACAATTACCCCCTACCTTAGATTGAGGACCAATTGAGCGTACTTAATAATAAAAGATATTTTACACTACTGGACTTGAAGGACGGATTCTACCATATTAAAGTAAAAGAGGATTCCGCGTCAAATACACTTCTTTCATCACTCCACTAGGCCAATACGAATATGTGAGGATGCCTTTTGGCTTGAAAACAGCACCAGCTAGGTTTCAAAGGTTTGTAAACGAGGTTCTACACCCAGTTATTGAGTCCGGAGATGTCGTTGCTTATATAGACGACTTCCTGATCGCCACAGAAACGTATGAGCATCATCTCGTTATTCTAAAGAAGGTCTTCAAACTGCTGAAGGAAAATAGACTCGAATTGAAAATAGAGAAATGCAAACTTCTGTACACAGAGATCGAATATTTAGGGTACCAAATATCCGAACAAGGGATAGGTCCCACGAAGGAAGGCATTGAGGCTGTTCTAGATTATTCTCCGCCTAAAAACGTCCGCGAAGTAAGAAGCTTCATAGGATTATGTTCCTATTTCAGAAAATTTATAGAAAAATTTGCAACACTGGCAAAACCCTTATATGATTTGCTGCGGAAAGATATTAAGTTTAAATTTGAAAACACTGAACTTGAAGCTTTCAACGTTCTAAAGAAGAGGTTGGTTGAGCCTCCTATTCTAGCAATCTACGGCCCAAAAGACGAAACGGAGCTATACACTGATGCAAGCTCACATGGGTTTGGAGCTGTACTCATGCAAAAGAAAAGCGATTTGAAGTTTCACCCAATCTTCTATTTTTCCAAACGCACTAGCGAAGCTGAGAGCAGATACCACAGCTTTGAGTTAGAGACTCTTGCTTTTGTCTATTCCCTTAAGCGTTTCCGTATTTATTTGCATGGAATCAAGTTTAAAATTGTGACTGATTGCAACTCCTTTGCGTTAACCCTAAACAAGAAGGACATTAATCCTCGTATTTCCAGGTGGGCCCTCGAATTGCAAAATTTTGATTACACTATAGAGCATCGCAGCGGATCACGCATGAATCATGCCGACAGTCTAAGTCGTGTCAACGTATGTGTAATTGAGGATAACAGTTTAGAATTCAATTTATGTGTATGTCAAGGCCAAGACCCGGAAATACAAAAGATCCGTACCAAGTTAGAAACTACTGAAGACAAAATGTATGAAATGAGAGCGGGAATTGTATACCGAAAACGCAGTGGTGATTTACTGTTTGACGTACCTCAAAGTATGGAAACCCACATATTGCAAAGATTCCATGATCAGTCTGGACATATGAGTGCCGAGAAAATTTGTGAAAATATTTATAGGCACTATTGGTTCCTAAACTTACGTGAAAAGGTTAAAGTTTACGTAAAGAATTGTTTAAAATGCATCGCTTACTCTCCTACCTCAGGAAAAAAGGAAGGATTCATACACTTACCAGAAAAAGGGAAGGTCCCTTTTCAAACTCTTCATGTTGATCACTGCGGCCCCTTTGATACAAAAGCTAATGTTAAAAAGCATTTGCTCGTAATTGTCGACGCATTTACTAAATTTGTACAACTATATGCTGTAAAGACAACCGCTTCTTCGGAGACCATCAGATGTTTGGAGCAGTATTTTTCAAATTACAGTAAGCCAAGGGTGCTTATATCTAATCGGGGTTCGTGCTTCACGTCCCAGGAGTTCAATGATTTCATGAAGGATCACCAAATAACTCATGTAAAGGTAGCTACCGCGTCTCCTCAAGCCAATGGACAGGTAGAAAGGGTTAATCGGCTTTTAGTACCAATGATAGCCCAGTTGTCTGATGGGAAGAAATGGTACCAGTCCTTGAGTGAAATCGAGTATGCCATTAATAATTCTGTGAGCAAATCTACAAAACAGACCCCCAGCAGATTGTTGTTCGGTGTTGACCAACGCGGGACTACTAGTGACCAGTTGAGGGAGTATCTGACTGGCCTACAAGATAGTCCTAGAGATCTAGAAGTACTTGAAGAGAAAGCTTCTGACTCCATTAAGGAAATGCAGGCCTACAACAAACGGTACCAGGACCGGAAACGTAAGGAATCTCTACCCTACCAAGTTGGAGATCTGGTGGCAATTCGGAACTTCGATTCCACCCCAGGAATTGCTCATAAGCTAACACCAAAATACAAGGGACCATTTAGAATCATCAAAGAGCTGAGAAATAATAGATTTGTACTAGCTGATGTCGAGGGATTCCAGTTGTCTCAACGACCGTACCAAGGGGTCTGGGAACCCTCCAACATGCGTCCTTGGCGAACCAGCCAATTCTAGATTTAATTTTTCTTTGTTTTGTATCGCGAGACTTTATTTGTTAATTAGGTTAAGATGTATTATTTAGTATAATCGGTAATTCTAAAATTCTGTATCGGGACTCGAAGACGATCCCTTTTTGTCAGGACGGCCGAGCTGTAAGACTATTTCTCGTTGTTGTTAGGTGGCAGAGTGGGGATTGAGTTGCGCTGATTGGAGGGCGGACAGGCAACCGAGATCTCGGAACAAGAATCGAGAGAAGTGGAAGGCAGTTCGTGCGAGGAGGTTGATTGTTCGAACACGCAGATTCGGCCGTCTATTTTATCCAGATAAAATCAGTCAATCAAAATCAATTTGCCTTATTCTCCCGAAGGGCTATTACAAGATAATAGTCTCAATGATACTGAATTTACCATAGAAGATATGGATGAAGAAAATGTTGATGATGTCGATAATGATGATGATAGTAATAACAACAATATGAATAACAATATTGATAATGAGAGAAGCAATAATAATATGGATAACGGTATTCTTGAGAATGAGAAACAAGCGGCGGCAATGCTGACTCAAATTACAGATCCAGAGTCATCGTCCTATGAGCAATACACAGTATATCCAATGTACGAGAAAAGAGTGAACGACATGTCAACGAATCTGTATCAAATGCTGAAAGTCGAGGCTCAGCCTTTCGACAATCGTCAAAAGCAATTGGATCTTATGTGCTTTCCCGATATATACTGTTATGGTAAAAATGGTATATACGAAGAAAGAAATTTACACATAAGGGAATTTGACTTTGTCAAATCAAGAATAATGTCTAAGCATTCGCAATTTCGCTTAAACGTACAGTACTTGTTCTTCTTACTGAACAATGCGAATATGCGGCAGATAAATAGTGGTATTTATCATAAATTAATGACCACCAATGTGAAGGAAAAATACACTGCGAATGAATTCCTAAATTTGATGTCGGTAAAAAAGCTGGAAGGAAATCTGGAAACGATATTTGGAAAGCTGCCCAATACACGACAATATTGGAATAGAGTCAGGAAATATATTAACGCGATGACTCATGATTATGGACCAGCCACATGGTTTCTAACATTGAATCCAGCAGAATGTTTATGGCCAGATTTGGCAGAATACATAAAAGAGGTAAGTCCCAGTCTCGCTTCAATTAATTCTGTCAATGAGCTTATCGCTGCTGATCCAGTATCTGCAGCTAGATTTTTAAAGAATAAATTTCTTGCAATGATTGACTTTATATGCTCACCGGACAATCCTATCGGCAAAGTAAAGCATTACTTTGTTCGACGTGAGTACCAAAGCAGAGACATGCCGCATTGTCATATGCTAATTTGGATCGAGGATGCTCCAATCATGGGTGTCTCGTCGAATGAAGAGGTTCTTCAATTTATCCTGAAATATGTAACATGCAGAGAACCAAATGCAAATGTATCACCTGTTCGCAACCTCGGTAATTTATAGAAAGGGAGTGAGGACGTAGCTAAGGAATCGAATGGTCGTTGAAATAATAACCCCAGAATTTGGGGAGTGGCTTTTGTTTGCGCACATTTTTGATCGGACACAGCGTGTTCCGTAGATTGGACACACGTTGTATCGGACACACGCTTGGTTGGATTGGACACATGTGATGGTAAATTGGACACAAAAAATATGGAACAGATAATAAAATTCGACTTTCGTACCACCGAAACTTATGATTTTTTCTATACCATTGCTTTCTGTCTTGACATGAGTTGATACAGGTTGCGCACATTTAACACTCTGGGTGTGTGTTTGATAAATTTCTTTACTAAAACTTAACAGAGACATCTGTTATTAATTTCAATTTCAACAAACTGTTTCAGAAAAATTAATATGTGAGAATAAAATGACCGTTTCAATAATGCGCATAACACTTGCACAAGTTAATTATAACCATGTGTCCAATCCAACCAAGCATGTGTCCGATGTGGCGTGTGTCCAATCCACGACACGTTCTGTGTCCGATCAAAAATGTGCGCAATGAGGACGCTCCCGAATTTGGGTGGGCAAGCAAATTAATTCTTTATTTAGGGGATGAAGCTAAAGGCATAAAAACCTCCACCACACGGGTGGAGGAAAAGCCTGGAAAGCCGCTACGTTACCGGCATAAAAAAACACCCGTCAGTACGAAGGAAAAAAGCCATAAACAATACAATGAATCAATCAGAGGACGACAACAAAGGAATATGTCGAAGTTAAGGGAAGACTCTAGATAACGCTGTAAAGAGAAGATGTTAACTTATGATAATTCAGATATAGTCCACACATACATACAATCATCATACCCATACTACAAGTACCGATACAGAGAGCTCTCCGCCGCTCGTGTGCCGAATTATACCAGGAAGAAGTTAGGGAATCTTGAGCCGGCTCCTCCGGTGATAAGCTCACCTGGACACCTCATTCCAAGACCAGTGGGAGGATGTGCCCCTCGCAACCAGGATGGCCCCGACGTCTCAGGCGCAGTGCCTTTTGCACACCATCCCCGGCTCGTGTCCGCCACCTCTCCAGGTGAAGTGGACGTGGACAAACACCCCAGGAGGCGGATCGACGTCGCGCCCTCCAATGGATCAAAATGACCTCATCCCCTCCCGCAGGAGTTGCTGGCGGTACATCAAATGATCCCCTCGCCCTTCGATATCACCCAAGTGTGAAACCGGCGCTACCTAAACGGCACACGCATCACCAACACCACTACTTCCGCACTCACAGATTATCTTCTCGCCTTCGCGCTTAATAGCCTCTGACTTCTACCCCCTCAAGGGTAACTACACTTTTCGACCCCCGCAAGGGCGACTTCACTCTTCGACCTTTTCAAGACGACTCTCTCAAGACGACACTCTCACCCCCGTAAGGGCGACTTCAATCTTACAGCGCCCCCCATAGGGCCCCCTCTTTGGGCCTTCTCCTGCCCCCTCACCATACAGCAGCTCCCCCTGGAAGCGTTCTCCGTGCAGGTACTCCCTGCGAGTGATACTCGCGAACATCACCTACGTTGCATAGTCGAGTCACCAAGCATCAGGAGCACCATCACAATAATTATTGCTTGAGAAATAGAAAGACGAAAAAAGGTTTTATAAGAAAATGCAGATTTGGATTTCCAAGAAGGCCAGTAACGGATGAAATGATCTTACGGAAATTGAAATCGAAAAGTCGTCTATACGATTTACCGCGTACAATACGCGAGGAAAATTTTAATGATTACAATCCAGCCATCCTTACCGCATGGGAAGGAAATGTGGATATTCAATTTATTGGTGAGAGGTCAACGTTGCTCAACTGGTATTGCACCAAATATACAACTAAGACCGAAACCAGTTATGAAGTTGATATTTTCGATATTGTTAATTCCACCAAATCATTGAGAAGTTTCTTATGGAACATTGCATTAAGAAGTTTGAATAATAGAGAATGCGGAGCACTGGAGGCCACTGACATACTATTAGGAATTCCACTCCATAGCACTGACAAGAATACCACCATTAGATGGTTGGATGTCAATCAAATAAGATGTAAAAAAATTAAGACGCGAAGTGAAATAGAAAAACTCGACTCGGAATCAACAGATTTGTTTTGTCCAAATTTGATAGATAATTATTATCCGAACAGATCGACAGAACTAGACTCTTTAAATCTGTATGACTATGCAAAATGGTACGATGTTGTTAGGGTTAAACCCAATAATAATGACAGTTGTCTCGTATTTACTGCAGAAGGTGCAAAACTTTATTTGAAAAAACGATAAAATGGTTACTTGATTAACTATTATACGTACAATATGTACATTCAACCAGAAAAGTAAATTTATGCACTATGGGCTACGACACCTATGCCGATGCGTTTTCAGCATTGAAGGACGATCTTATCGATTGTTTAAGATATCATGAACGCATAGAAGAAAATAACAAAGGCTTTGAACATGTTAAAGAATTAATAAATCAACATTTGAATGTTGAAGAAGGAAAGCCAGGTGATAATGACAAATGCACAAACACTTCGAACGACGCTTTGTTACAATGCAATCCTATTGGGGCGGAAGGTGCGATGCAAGAGTTCAGAGATGCTGGAAACAAAATAGCTGTTTTGAATTTAACACAGATGATTGCTGAATTAAACGTCGATAAACGTAGAATATACAATCACGTGACAAATATTAAAACCCAAATTATGATTCTCACAAGACTCCACTTCGGTTATATGTGAGTGGTGAAGGCGGTACAGGCAAGAGCTTCCTTATTAAGATTTTACGTTGTTGGACTAAACAAATTATGAATAAGGACAAGGCTGTTACTGCACCAACTGGTATAGCTGCATTAAATATAGACGGTTTGACGTTGCACAGGCTATTTCAATTCCCGGGGGAGCATGAATGTACTCCAAAGTATAAACGTTTGTTCGATGTAGTTCTAAAAACTCTGCGAGACGAATTATAGGATACTACTCTTTTCGTCATTGACGAGGTATCTATGGTCTCGAATATAACGCTCATGTACATAAATTTTGCGATTAACAGAGATATTTGACACGAGCGAAACTGATGATCGCTGGTTCGGCAAAAAGCATATTCTTCTATTGGGTGATTTGCTGCAATTGCCGCCAGTTAACGAAGACCCGGTTTTTGTGAAAATACGCAAGGACAAACGCGACAAGTGTTTAGGTTCACTGGCAGTGACGAATCTATGGGTCAATTTGTTCGCTTACGACGAACTGACGATAAATATGCGCCAAAGTGGTGATAATACTTAGGGAAAATTTTATTGTCAAGAATCCGTTTAGGTGTCACGACTAAAGAAGATGCGAAGATGTCGAATATCAATGCAAGATTGAACGAATTATGTGATTATATAAATAATTTGTCCACCGATACAATTTGTCTGTTTCCTACGTGCTACTTATGTGATGTACTTAATGCGGCAATGTTGAAGGAAATAGATAACAAAGATGTTCCTTTGATTGCGCGTGACGTAGTCGACTGTCTGTCATATTTTAAGAAACAAGTCAATAAACTTTTGAACAAATACGAAGAAGATAACTCTCGTACGGCAGGCTTAAATAGAATTATCATTGTTAAAGTAGGTGCAAAAGTTATGCTGAGACGTAATATTGATGTAACGCTCGGCCTTGTTAATGGAACAATGGGGAAAAATAATTGATATTTCCAGATCCATAGAAAATAATGAGAATAATGATGATATTGACAAGATAAAAATTGTTCTGGAAAATGGTACAGAGCACAGTATCGAAAGAGTTTCGATGAAATTTGAGATAATGGAAAAATCATATGTTGTACGTCATCAACTTCCACTTTCTCTCAGTTATGGTGTTACCATACACAAAAGCCAAGGTTTGACTTTAAAGTCGGCAGTCGTCGATGCGGGAAAATTTCCCATTTTTTCTTGTGGACAAATTTATGTTGCAATTTCACGAATAACTTCATTTGATGGGTTACATTTAATTAATTTTGATCCAGTTTCCATAAAAACCAGTAAGCCAGTAATAATAGAATACAATCGCTTAAGGCTTGCTTACAGACCTGATCTTACAATGATTGAAGTTCGATCAAAGAAAAACAGTGAAAAAAGGAAAATTCACGATTTAGTCTGGGCAGTTCCGAAACATACCAAAAAACAACAAATGTTGGAACAAGGAAAAACCAATGAGATTTTCGTTTATTACAGAATTAAAGGTTTCCTTAATTCTGACAATGTTTCATGCTATGCTAATGTAAGTTTGCAATGTTTGCTTCATTGCGATATTGTCAGAAGAACGTGGCTTCGTCGTAATGAAACGACGAATTGAGAATTTTGACAGAGGCATATATGGGTAAAAATATTAATCATAATATTGATAGACATTTGAGTTCTATTGGTATTAGAAAATTTTTAGGAGACATTTATTCACTCCTAACAACAAGATGCTTCAGAAATTTTTTAAACAAATTGGTGGAGAATTCAGAAGATATTCAAAATATTTTCCAACATCAATTAACATTTACAATTCATTGCAGATCATGCAATTACAATGCAGTTACTGAACAAAGGAACATTATCCTTTCAGTTCCACTTCCTCGCGATAAGAGAAGAAAATCTACCGAAATGCAATCACTCATTGAACAAGCTTTTACAAATTGGCATGATGTTGAAGGAGTTTGCGTCAATTTTGGATTGACTACAATAACTGAAAAGACAGACATTACCATAGCTGGACAATTGTTGATAATACAATTGCTCTTGTTTACTGTAAAAAATGGTATAGTATCAAAAAAAACAAATAACAGTATTAAAGCGATACCAATTACTAAGCTACGTATTGCAGGAAATAATTATACTTTTCAAACTGCTATTTTGCATCATGGTGGTTCAGTAGAGGCAGGGTATTATACATCATACATAAGGGAAAAGAACAAATCATGGCTTCACGTCAATGATACCCTTGTTCAAACGAAGCAATGGCCGAGAGGAGTCAAAGATGTTTACTTATTATTTCTGCATAATGAATAAATCAACAAAAAAACAACGATTTTTTAAATTTACATGTAAGTTTTCAGTATAATATCATTATTGTCTAAAATATTACATAACCTAAACTTACAAAAATTATTGAAATCCCCCCTAAAAAACATCCCGATATAAAAACAATACGTCAAGTATTTATACCCTTCAAAAACCCTCTTTTTCATAAAAACCCTTTATATACAAAAAGATAATTAATATAATATTTTTTCCATTATATATTTAATTTAAAAATTCTATTAATAAGAGGTATAATAATAAAATAAAAAGAATTAATTGTATTTTTATAAAATATTTTATATTTATTTTAAATTTATAGATATTACAAAAAAATTGTTCTGCTGATTCTTTAAAAAAGTATTGAAAACACATATAAAATAATGCCCAAATATGCAATCTTTATTCTCAACATATAGTTTCTCATCAATATCCTGATTTTTTTTTTATATATAGTTTATATAGTTTATAAACTACATCCATCAAATATTGAATTGATAGTGTATAAACAATATGCATAAAATATAGATTGTTTATAAACAATATGCATCAAATACAGATTGTTTATAAGCAATATGCATAAGTTTTTTTTCTATAGTTTATAAACTATTTGTTTACAATTTTTTTATACAGAACTTTGGGGAGCCTCCCTACTTTTTTAAATGACACAACATAATCATGTTAATTAAAAATTTTATACTCCTTATATAATATATAGGAAACTGTTGTAAATTCATAACTGCAACATGAATATTAGAAAAATTCGTCGACATGCATTCGTACTAGCTACATGAAAAAAGCAGAAAAAACGTTGCAGGAATTCATAATTGCTACAGGACAAGAACAGAAAAATTTAAAAGACAGGAATTCTTAGCTGCTACATATCATATTAATTAAGAATTACATACTGTTTATAAGACATTTAAAAATGTTATAAATTCATAATTGGCACATGAAAATATCAGAAAATTCGTTAAAATACATTCATATATGCTATATGAAAAAAAGAAATTCATCGTCAAGAATTCGTACCAGCTACATGATAATAAGAATGGTACTAAAAAATTGTCGACAAGGATTCATATAAAAAAATAAAAAAATCATAAACAGGAAAAAACTTACAAGGAACAAAAATAGAAAATTTGTTGAAAAGGACTCATAATTGATACAAGACAAGAAGAGAAAATTCATTAACAAAAATGTGTAACAATTACATGACAACAAGAAAAGAAAATTCGTTGGCGGGAATTCGTAGCTGCTACATGCCAGTAACTGAAAATTCGTCGGTATAAATTTGTAGCTGCTACATGATTAGTACAGAAAATTCATCGACAGAAATTCGTAGTTGCTGTTCGTTTCTTTCTCTATAACTAGGAATACACTCGCGCATGGGATTGCTGAGGAAAAAGGGGGGCAGGCAATAATTACTCAACAGTTGTGAGAGCGTGTAAAAAAGGTGTCTGTATTTCTTGGGTGTTAAAAAATCCCACAGACGTGGTGGGGAAAAAAACACACGTAGTGACTGTGAGAGCAGCTCAAGTCCTTCTTTGAGATATAAAAACAATTATTACCTTTTTTGATGTACGAAAATTTAAATATAGTTTCTGGGAACAGCCCAGGCATTAATCGCTAGTAATAATCCCACTTTTGGGTTATTTGACAACGCCTGAGGATTCAGTCCTCACGTCCTGCGTATGGGTGCAGCCCTTCTACCACCTGAGGGTTCAGCCCTCACTTCCAACTTATGGGTGCAGCCCTTCTATCGTTAAATTACTTGCAATTGTGCTTACAACTAGTTAATAACTAAACAAGAAAAAAGAACGCAAAACGAGATTAACTTGTCCCTTTGTCGCACTCGTAGTCACTTAGAAAAAGCACTGTCTCGTCGTCACCTAAAAATGCACTACTACGTAACGTCTAAAACACTCTGTCTCGTTGTCTCTCCGTTTCCCCACTTTTGACCCACGACCAATTAGAACCTCGAGGTCTATCGATTGTCGGACAATATAGATCTCGTACGATGCTTCACGATCCACGGCGAAAACCTAAAAAGGGGACGGCGCGAATATTTGAAAGTCTCAAACAGTTGCTACATGATAAGTAAACCCAGGAAAAGTCGCGGTACAAATAATTTTCCCGACCGACTCGGAGAGGTGTGAGACCGCCGGGTGGGATTCTTTAGGGAACGCGGATGACCTGTAAATAATTACTACGCGAGAACTATTATAAATAACAACAATTTATTACAATAATTACGCAACCGATTCCGCTCGCAAGATACAACGATATACACTTTCCCTACTCGAATCGGGAGCGCCCGCCCGCTCGTCGCACGCGTTCTCGCTTAGCCGGTACACTCGCGAATCCGCAAGGAAACGGGAATTCTCTGCCCGCTGACAGAGATCACCCGGTCCTTCAGGAGGAGACTGTCCAACCCGAAGGCCGGATACCCCGATATACCGGTGCGCCCTGGAACAGTCCCTCGTGACGTTCCGGCGCAGCAAGGTGGCTAACCTACGCGGGTAAATACGCGGATCTTTACAATTACGCTAAAATAAGGCTCGGGTACGCCAAGTGCTGCCGACTCACTCTCCACGCCAATCCTCGGTAGTCCGCAGTCCTCCCGATTGATTCTCTCCTCCGGGATGTCGTGGAACGCTTCGTCCCTCACTCCTCCGGTTACGGGTGCTGTAGCCTCCTAGTCCGTAGCGCGAAGAGCAGTAGACCGCGCACCGCACAATTACCCTCGCACGCAACAATACACAAAAGAAATACAATTAAGAATCGCTATAAAAATCGCTAGATCCCGTACGTAGCCGATGTCAACGATTCGAGGTCTGACATTGAAGTGAGGGAAAGTCGTTGAACTGTCGGATTGACAGTTCAAGTCCTCCCTCACCCACAAAAAATATCATTTCGAACGTTGTTGTGGCCGAGGAAATCGGTTCAGCCCTGTATTGAACGCCGCGCTAATGAGCGAGACAAAGACAGCCTCTGCTACACTCGGCCGTCGGATAGCGCACGGCTCGACATGCACTATCTCACTCCGACTCACCGAGGCCGCCAGATGATCCAGACAATCAGCATAAGCGCCTCGGTGCCGAGGGTGCTCAATCTATTCTTGGTCCCCCGATTAGAACCAAGATCGGTCGGGAATGATGTAACGATTTTTACATCGTTACAACTTACGGTCTTCCTTTTCACCATTGCTTATCAGTGAAGTAACTTTAGTATATTCACGTTGCTGTCTCGATGGAAACTGAAATGCTGGTGGAGATTTAGTCAGAATAAAGAAAAGACAAAGACCACCATTCTTTCCATTTGGACCAATCAAAACGCTGTTCTTTATGCGATATAGAAATTTAGTATGCGTGAGTCCGCATAAGGAATACAATGACTTTCAATAGTTGCCGCCTTTGAAGCAACACTATACCGCCTTATTTTCGTCAAGCTCCAATTTTGCTCATCGATAAGGCTTTATATATACATGTTTTGTTGAAGCTTGTCCAATAGTGAGGCGTCAGGTTGGGATTCTCTCATTAATTAATAAATAAAATCAACAATTTTCATATTAATTTTGTTGTTCAAATATTTTGATCAATTGTTATCATGAATGTATTATAGGAATATAACTGGGTATCTGAAGCTACCTAGTTGGAGGTCTCAGGCCATTCCCACTGTAGACATCAGTACCCCTACAAAAACATCTTGATGTAAAAAATTCGCCAAGTAGTTGCAGTCTACCTTACAAAAAACCCTACAAAAAAACAATACTTTACAAAAAATTATTTAAATAGATTTGTCATAAAAATAATTGAAATCATCAGTTAAAAAGGACAAGTACTATATTTAATATCCTCAGTAGGTATTAAAAATCACTGTACGTGTTAAAGGTATTACATCCACTGTTTCTACAGTACAACACGTATAATATCACTCTTTGGTCTTTCTTAATACAGTACGATTTCCTACAATGTAAATTATATTAAGCGGGACTCTTCTACATGTAGTATGAAAAAATATTTTGAATTTAATTTAATACAACTTGGCATGCTCATGTCTCTTTACATCACATATGTATTTCTCTCTAATGAAAATCGACGATATGAAAAATTCTAATTTAATTGTAATAATTATTATTTTTTTAAGTTTTCGTCGATTAAAGTGGACGTTTGCTTTAAGAATAAATAAATATTAAATATTTAAAAGCATTAATATTTTAGTAGCTTTGTTTAAGTTTTCGTCGACTAAAGTCGACGTTTGCTTTAAAAATAAATAACTATTAATTATTAAAGGGTGTGTGAAGCTAGCACCACAAGTTTGAAAAAATGGTATTTTTTTAACAGTTCTCGTACCACGCACTAGAGTACCAGAGTACTTGCACATTTTTAACAGTAGTTCTGTTAATTTGTCATAAAAAACCAATTTTAAAAATATGTAGTGCCAGAATCACATTTTCAAAACTTTGACCACGTACAGGTAAAAAACTATAAGAGATATCACAGAAATTCTCTAAAATTACTTGCAGTACTCTAAGGCGTGATAACGGAGCTCTCATCAGAACTGATGATTTTCGATTTCTTTAAACAATCCCTATAAAAGTTAATAAACAATCACCCAGAATTTTGAAGCAATAGGTCCTACTACTAAACTTTATTAATGTTTATAGGGATTGTGTTTAAGAAAATCGAAAATCATCAGTTCTGATTAGAGTTCCGTTAGCACGCCTAAGAGTACTGCAAGCAATATTAGGGTATTTCTATGATATCTCTTATAGTTTTTTACCTGTACGTGGTCAAAGTTTTGAAAATGTGAATCTGGCACTAGATATTTTTAAAATTGGTTTTTTATGACAAATTAACAGAATTATTGTTAAAAATGTGCAAATACTCTGGCACTCTGGTGCGTGCTACGGGAACTGTTAAAAAATAAAATTTTTTCAAACTTGTGGTGCCAGCTTCACACATCTGCGTCACAAACTGATCGTATGTGTTTGAAGGAGGAGATTCTTGATGCTAGTCTAAGAAGCTTTCTCATTTGGCGGTTTTTTATTTCAAGTTTTACTTTCAAGATATTTAATGATAAACATGCCAATAGTTAGATAAGGACACTCCTGTAGTTGAAATGAGACAGTGTCGCTACTTTACTTCACCTATCAGTATCTCTATTTTACTGATGACTTCTCTATCATTGAATATCTTGAAAATATAACTTCAAATAAAAAATGACGAAGTGAGAAAAACATAGCGTTAGGAAGTATCCCTTTTAAGGAAGTGCAAACGTTTTAGTAAAGTATGATAAAACTTTAATAATATACCTTTTGGGAAATTTTTTTAATTTGAAGCTTCATTTTCAAGATATTTAACAATAACGATGTCATTAGTTAAAGACACTCTGATAGTTGTTTCAACTTCAACTTCAACTATCGGAGTGTCTCTAACTAATGGCATCTTTATTGTTGAATATCTTGAAAACGAAGCTTCTAATTAAAAAATTCCAAGAAGAAAAAATTCTTAGAATAACGTCAATAGCTACCCTTTAAAAAATATTTCCTTTTTTTCAAACACCCTCTGTATACAGGGTGTAACAATGGCATATTCCATAAATTTAAGGGATTGTAGATTGAAGCTTAGTTTTTGAGATATTTAATGATAAAGGTGCTATATATTAGTTAGACAGAGACAGTCAATTGGTTGAAGTGAGATAGCGCCACTCTGTCTCACTTCAACTATCTGTCTGTCTTCGTCTAACTAATATATAGCACCTTTATCTTTAAATATCTCAAAAACTAAGCTTCAGATTAAAATGTGGTAAATGAAAAATCGTATTAGAATCACTCCCTTTACAACCCTTTAAAACTTCTAACATTATTGTTACGCCCTGTATGTACATATTTATTTATATGTGATAATAATGTAACGTGGTATTTTTATCATTATAAAAATCCGTTACAGGCTCAGCTGATTGGGAATATATTAATATTCCCAATGATAGCATTAGCTGAGCTCGGTCCGGGACGTCAACGGTGATCGCTGTTGTTGTCGTTCGACACAGCTGATTGCCGTTTCTCATTACGCTAGTGTTAGCTAATGAGGCGTCCTTGAAGGGAATTTATAGATTTAAATTCCCTTACTAGGGCTAGCTGATATCGCGCGATCAGCTGGCTATTGACTTCTAGTATTACCGTCGTAGCGCACGGACGTTAGTCGCTCGACGGATACTAATATAAGAATTCGCTACTACGAGGTTCGGCCGTGCGTTGTGTGTGTGTGTCGTGGTGATCCGTGACGAGGCTCCAGGATACCCGGAGGATATACCCGCCCCGAGGACGATCCAATTCCTCTGACCACCACTGCTGGCTTGGAGCAACTCTCCAAAAGTAGTAAGTGGAGCGCCACGCGCTCACTGTTTTTAATAGAGCGTGAAGTGCCGGTCAAGGGACACGGACTTGACCGTGCCCGGTTGCGTTAGTGCGGGATAGTGTGCTCCGACTGTCGCAGCAGTCGTCGAGCTCGGGGCCTAGTCCTCATCCCCGGGGAGCGTCCGCCCAGGTTGCCTGAAAAGCTCCTGGGTGTTTCAGACGACCCATTCCCTGTAACGTGGGGGCCGTTGTTGCAGGGAGCTCAGCGGTCTCTGCGTTGCCGACGCCGACGGACTGCCGAGAAGTCCGTCCTCCACTAGGTAGGACTATAGAGGGTGTACGGGCACCCCCGCGCGGTTTATTGTTAATTCTTTATATTTTGTATATTGCGGCCCCACGGGGAATTAATTTATATTATCAATTGTATAGCGTCGGATAATAAACCCGCGAATAACATACAGTCCAGTCGTGTCATTATTTCCGACACCGCCTAGTCCTCTCCAACGGGAGAACCTCCTCTGGGCCCCTTTCACCGGAGTCGGTTTCCTCAGGGGTGAGGAACTCCGGTGATTTCTATAAATTCTTGTGACCGCGTTGTAACGTCGGGAGATTCACCTCCTCCCGGGGTTACGCAAAAGCGCGCGTTACAATAAATACAAATAATCAAAAAACCACATTTAATTTTTTGTGCGTTATTTATATTTCATAAAATACAAACGTAACATAAATTTACAAAGTAATTTAAAATATACTTAATGACGTATTAATAATCTATTTTATTATTTTAGAAATAAATTTATTTTCTTTTATCTGAATGCATGGCAATGAAAAAATTTATATATATAATTCAATATATTAGTCAATTTACGTTAAACATAAATTATACAGAATGTTTCAATGAGATAAGACCAAACTTTAAGAGGTTGTACCTTTATTATTAAATATCTTGCGAACTTTCACTTTATCTTAAACTTCTTAAAGTTTGGCTTTACATCATTGAAACACTCTCTATAGCATAATATTAAGAATATTCTGCTCAATAAAAATATTTTGACTAATTAAATTTTTTCATTTGACAGTATAACCATGTTTTTATTTGCGGAGTTGTTCTATTCTTCAATTGTATCGTTTTTCGTTTAAATTCATTTATTTCTGAAAATGATGGTAATTTTTTTCCATTTATATGTTTTCGAAAACTTTTTAAAGCCAAGTCTCGTTCTATAGAACTCCACCTCCATTTTTTTGTCTTTTGCTTTGGAGTACTTATGGATGACCCTAAAAAATATGAAAGATTATTAGTTACTTTATTAAAATGAAAAATTGATTAAAATTAGAAATAAATTAAAAATTTAATTGAAAAATATTTATATTTTATTAAAATTACCATAATCTATTTCTTTGACTAAAGTTTATTCATAATTTTTATATTTATGTTTCGTAGTCGTCTTTATTTTCTTATTAACTATGTTCTTCGATAAACATTTTCCAATATGAATATTATTATTTTCATCAAATAAAACTTTCCGGTTTCTTAAACATTTATTTCTCTTAAATGTTTCGTTTCTGTTGCTCTGATATACGGATATACGTTTTCTTTATCATTTGTTTCCATTTCATTCATTTTTGTTTCTTGGACGCTTGATAATTCTGATAAATTAAAACTCTTTGAATTGCTTTCATTTATACCATCAACATCTTCAGAATTTTCTAATTCTTTATTATCATCCTCTTCATCATTATTATCATCTTTGCTTTCTTCTCCTTGTGCAAACTTGAGTAGCCGAGAAATAGCCATATCTCTGCTTTTAATGGATTGCCTATAATGAGATTTATGTATTTTGTCATGGTGACCCATGAAGTTGGCGAGATCATTAACTTGATTTTGAGATATATCAAGTGTAATACATTTTGTGGCTATGTGTTTCCGCAAAATAGTTCCTCTTAATGATTTCGGAAATTTTGCTCCAGAATCATTTGAGAATTTACGCATTAGAACACAAGCTCTCAAGTACTTATATCTACGTTTGTTCATTGATGGTATTCCAAATACATATGAATTTTTCTCAGGAACACCAGTATTTTTTCGGTATTTTATTATTATTTCAATACATTGTAATAGTTCGTCACTTAATAAAACTGGTACCGTCCTTCCTGATTTTCCTCGAATTGTTATTCGAACATATTTTGATAAGGAATCGTTAAATTCTGGCATATCTTCGGTTAATTTTTCAAAATTTTTTAAATCTTCAATCAACATACGTTCTAATTCTCCTGCACGCCTTCTATTGAATACTTGAATTGAAGTTAAGGTTACTTCACTTAATAATCGCCAAGTTTTCTCTGAAAATCCTTGATCTTTTAAATTATTATAAGCCATAGATCGTGTATTTTTAAGATAAATATTGAAAGTTTTAATATCGTTCATTGAAGGTAAAGTAACTTTTTTTTGCCTTTGGCGTCGAATCATTGTTTCTTGCACCGTTTTATTTATGCTTACTGAATAGTTTTCTTCTACAAGTTTTAAAAAATTTTCGACCTCACTTTGTTTATTTGATTCTTGTAATTTAATGTAACTACTTCTTAATATATATCCAACTTGTTTTATTAATGTTCCTAAAGACGATGCAATACTCGGCGTTTTGTAATTGCTTGTATGTTCATCAAATTCAGCCAATTTATGTACTGATTTAATACAAGTGTCATAATTTGTTGGCTTATACAAATGTGAAAATTCTGAAATAGTAGCATCCAATTTATTTAAAACTATTAAATATCGTCCTAATAATCGTATTCGAGCTCTAATCATGTCATGTTGATGATTTAGACCAGGGCTTCTTAAACTTTTTTATATAGCGACCCCCTTCAAGCTTAGGAAATTTTAAACGACCCCCTCCTCCATATAATGAAATATATATTAACCGTAGATGTAGATGTAATATCGCACTATTTTACAATGTAAATAAAATAAGGATTAAAGAATACGTACCCATTTATTTCACATATATATAATTGGAGACGTTGATGGGATATCGGTCGTAATAAAACACAATAAATAGAATGACATAAAACTATATATATATTTATTCAATAGAAAAAATAAACTTTTGTAACAATTTTTTTAATAAAAACATATTATTAACATCAAAAAAAATTAATGTGACGGATGTGATTGTTTATTTTTACACAAATAATTAAATCTAGGCTCAATTTGAGTTAGTGCAGATCGTAATAAATTTTCAACGTTTATTAAACTTGAACGGTATTTTGATTTTATGTAAGTTAATGTGGAAAAGGCTGATTCACATAAATATGTTGTACAAAATGGCAGTAATTTGTTCATTGCCATTTCCGATAGTAGGGGATATTCTGATTTGATTTCTATCCAAAATTCATGCACAGGCACTTGAGAAAATCTGAGTCGCAAGGTAGTATCACTTGTTAATTCGGCAAATTCTTCTTGTGCTTTTAAGTTTAAAAAATTAATTTCTTCCATTTCAATTGAAAATGGATTGCAAATCCATTGTTGTGTATCGATATCATTGGGAAAATACCTATGCATGTAAACTTCCATATCCTTCAAATGATTAACTATAATTTTTGTTATAGGAGTATCTTTTTTTGAAATATTGTTACTAATTATATACTCGTCAGTAAATGGAAACATTTCGAGCGATCCACTTTCCACTCTGTTCTTCCATATAAGAATTTTTTTAACAAAGGCCTCAAGTTTATTTTTTAACATAAACATATTAACGCAGACTCCCTGCATTGATAAATTCATATCATTGATTTTATCAAAAATATCTGCCAAATAGCATAGCTTGAGAAGCCATAAATTATCGTGAAAATAATCGGTCAAATTAGAATTTTGCTCTGTTAGAAATATAAGAACTTCATCTTTTAAAGTTAATAATCGTTTCAAACTTCGACCTCTTGATAGCCACCTAACTTCAGCATGTAGCAATAAACTTGTATAATCCGAATCCATATCAATGCACAAATTTTTTAAACAATCGACTATTAAGTGCTCGATTTTTAATAAAGTTAATGATTTTGACTGCATCAAAAAACACAGTGTTTAATTCTGGTGCAATTTTTTTAACAACAAGTGCCTCTCGGTGAATCATACAATGTGTAAATGTAATATGATCTTTTCCAGCTTTAACAAATGCTGTAAAATCAAGATCTTGTCCGGTCATTGCTGCAGCACCGTCCGGCACACACCAACACAATTTTTCCAATTTAATCCTTTTTTTTCAAATAACTCATTTACTTTTTTATATATATCTTTTCCACGAGTATGACCTTCCAGAGGACGACAAAACAGTATATCTTCATGAATGCTTCCCTCATAAATATATCTTACAAAAAGTAACAACTGTGCCATTTTTGAAATGTCTGTCGACTCGTCCAGTTGTATTGCAAACCTTGAGCTATCTTTAAGAGCATCCTGTACCGACCAAAAACGTATTTATAAAAGTATGTCGTTATAAATAAACAGATTTGAGAACGGTTTGACAGGTATACTCTATGAAGTGTAAGGAATGTACGAGATTCTTTCGTTTTCCGAAAATCGATAAAAATTTAACAATAAACAAATGTGTACTAACAATTTTTCCTGTTGTAAAAAACGCAGTAGGTTTTTTGGAAAAAGAAGAAATCTCGTACATAGCCACATATTTAGAGAATCGTTTGAGCCTAGTCTCGATTAAAAATTCCAAGAAATGTGCACATACTTTTATAAATACAAAATACTAAAAAATTGCTAAAATATCAGTCCTGTTTTATCTCAAAAATGATAAAACAGAACGAAAAGTAGTTCAGCGTTTCGTTTATAGATGGCCTATTACTTTGTAGTAGTGCACCACTATAAGGAGGCAAGCACACACACATATATAGATAGGGGGAAAGGGGGATAGAAAAACGCGATATTAAAAACACGTGACTAAGCGCGGGCAGCGAGACAACTATTGTCCTCTCGCTCGCACAATTTCTTCTTCACAGCGAGTTTAAATTTCCTGCCTTTGTCCCAAGTTCTATGGAAATGAAACAAAAATCAATGCTTTCTGCAAATGTTTCTCTAGCGATGTGATTCTTTAGATTTTTGATGAAGTGTCAAATATCTGTAATAATCATCATTTCATTTATGCGTACACTGGACGCCTAGACAAGGATGCCATGTGTTCTCCCGACGGCAGCGAGCCGGCTATCGCTCTCTCGCTTGGGCGTTTATTGTTGATTGTCAATTGCATATTTTTTGACTTTGTCTCAAATCCCATCGGAATGAGACAAAGTGCAATAGTTTCTACCTATATTTTCTTTTAGAAACTAGATTTTTTCAATTTTTGATGAACCATCAAAAATCGAGAAAATCTTTTCGTTCATATGATGCAGGGTGTCCGGAAAAAAAGGATACATTTTTTGAAGGGTGGTTTCTGAGACTATTCTAAGAACTTTTTTCTCTTGGCTTTTTTTGATTTGAAGCTTTATTTCTAAGATATTCAACAATAAGGATTCCACTAGTTAGACAGAGACACTCCTATAGTTGAAGTGAGGTAGCCCCACTCTGTCTCGCTTCAACTATCTATCTGTCTCTTTCTAACTAAGGGTTTTCTTTATCGTTGAATATCTCAGAAATAAAGCTTAGAATTGCGTCAGGAATCACTTCTCCAAAAATGTCTTTTTTTTTTTCCGGACACACTGTATTATTGGGATGCTAGTGAAAGGATGCGAGGTGAAAGGAAGAATAAAATAATCAGTTGGGTAAAAAATAAGAAGAAATATGAAATTATAATGAAATATATTTATTTATAATAATAAAAAATAAAAATAATAATAATAATAATAATATTTTTTTAAAAAAAAATAATAATAAAAATGATGAGTTGCATTTTGCGGTGGCGGTGGGGGTGGCGGTGGAAAAACCCCATAATTATGCCGCTGTGGCAGTGGCAGCGGCGGCGGCGGCGGCAGTGGCAGCGAGAATGGCAGCAGCGGCTGCGGCTGCGGCTGCGGCGGCGGCGGCGGCGGCGGCAGGTACCCATATGGGTGGGCCTGCGCTGGCGGCAGGTACCCATATGGGTAAGCCTGCGTTGGTGGTGGTGGCCGCGGTTGCGGATGGGCGACAGCGGGTGGATTTGGCAAAATCCTGCGATTTTGCGCCCGCCGCCGCCTCATCCGCCTCCTTCTATTGAGGGCAAGTGCCCGTATTACTTGCTCAGCCTGAAAAAAGAAAATAGTTAGTTATATGTGTTATTATATAGTGAAATTAATGTAATTACAAAATTTAAAAAAAATTATTGCAAACTTACAATCTCGAGCACTTGCTCCTGCGCGTTTGGTGCTGGTGGCGCCGGGGGCGCTTCCTGCGCGGGCGGTGCGAGTGGCCCCGGGGGGTACTTCCTGCGCGGGCGGTGCGAGTGGCGCCGGGGGTGCTTCCTGCGCGGGCGGTGGGGGTTGCGCTTCCTGCGCGGGCGGTGCGGCGGGCGCGGGTGGCAGTGAGTGCCGCCGGGTCCCCCTCACAGGCGGCAGGGACGGCCATTCCTCGATATTGGTTTTCTGGAAAAAAATGCAATAAATAATTAAATATGAGAACCGTAATACCGTTTGTAACACGGTACGTACTTCGTAACAATATACAGGGTGTAACAAAACTACCGCACTTCCTTGGGGGTGATTCCTGACGCTATTCTAAGAACTTTTTCCTCTTACGATTTTTTAATCTAAAGCTTAGTTTTCGAGATTTTAAAATAATATAAGTACTAATAGTTAGAAAAAGACAGATAGATATTTGAAATGAGACAGAGGAATGTTATCTCACTTCAACTATCGGAGTGTCTCCGTCTAACTAATGGCATCGTTACCATTGAATATCAGGAAAACTAAGCTTTAGATTAAAAAATGGCAAGAGGAAAAAGTTCTTAGAATAGCGTCAGGAATCACCCCCTTTTTAAGGAAGTGCGGTAGTTTTGTTAGACCCTGTATATTAAAAAATGCTGCTTCAAAAATATGCAAAATGTGTACTTACGTTCTTCCTTTTCACCATGGCTTATAAAACACTGGACTGGACAGTACGTTGTCTCGATGTAAAGTGAAATGCTGGTGGAGATTTAGTCAGAATAAAGGAAAGACAAAGACCACCACTCTTTCCATTTGGACCAATCAAAACGCTGTTCTTTATGCGATATAGAAATGTAGTATGCGTGTGTCCGCAGAAGGAATACAATGACTTTCAATACTTACCGCCTTTGAAGCAACACTATACCGCCTTATTTTCGGCGAGATGCGGCGCGTATTTTGTTCATGACTCAATTGAACGAACACTGAGCCGATTATTGATAAAATTAAAAAATCCGATATCCTTTTTGGCAAACGCCTTCAACATATTTAAAACTAACTAAAAATAATTAAAAAATTAAAACTAATTAATTTTCCCTTTATATTTCAGCGAATAAAATGAACCAAAATCAATAATAGTAAAATAAAGTCTTATCAATGTGTAAAATTGCAGCTAATAATTGTTCCCCTTTTTTTAAAAAATCGCGTATTTTCCAGTTTACTTAATATACTAATAGAAACAAGAGATGTCATGTAGTAATGATTGGCCGAGCGGATTACGCCGAAGAAGGTATCACTGTGGCCCTAGGATCGATTCTATATTCCAAATTTTTTTTTTTTTTATATTTCATGTCCACTCATTGTTATAACTATAATAAAATAAATTTTTTTTTGTAATTCATAAATATTATTTAATTTTCCAAAAAAGAAGGGAAAATATTAATATAACAATATTGAAATTGCAGGATGTTAGAATGACATGTGACAGAAATGTTAATGGTTGAAGAGGGGGTGATTCGAGGACGAATTTTCATTTACCACCTTTTTATATTATAACACGCGAACGAGAGTCTCCTGCGGCTGGGTGAAGCCCAGGAAAACAATCACGGTATAAAATAATTTCCCCGACCGACTCGGAGAGGTATGAGACCGCCGGGTGGGATTCCTCAGGGAACGCGGATGACCTGGAATAATTATTACGCAAGAACGATTATAAATAATAATTTATTACAATAATGCGGCCGATTCCGCTCGCAAATCTATGTAAAAAAATACGCCAAGTAGTTATCCCCTTCTAAAAACCCCTTTATTCAAAAAATATATATTATTTATACACTTATTTAATGAATTCTCTTAATAAAGGTATAACAATAAAAAGAATATATTTATTTGAAATATATAGTCATTACAAAAAATACATTATTTTTTTTTATCTTGTTAAAAAGTATTGAAATCATAATAGAATAAAGCCAAGTATGTAAACTTTATTTATTCTCAGCATATAGTTTATAAAAAATATGTATAAAAAAGAGAAACTGCATTTGAATTGCAGATAGTTTATAAACAAATTGCATGAAAGCTTTTTATATATAGTTTATAAACAATATGTTTATAATTTTTTTATACAGAACTTGGCGAGCCTCCATGCTTTTTTAAATGACACACAATAATCATGTTAATTAAAAATATCTCACTTCTTATAATATATAGGAAAATGTTATAATTTCATAACTGCTATATGAAAACATTTGAAAAATTTGGCGAGCGACATGCATTCGTTCTTATTACATGAAAAGAAGAGAAAATTCGTTAGCAGGAATTCGTAGTTGCTACAGGACAAGAGCAGAGAATTTGTCATGTCATTTAAAAAAGCATGGAGGCTCGCCAAGTTCTGTATAAAAAAATTATAAACATATTGTTTATAAACTATATATAAAAAGCTTTTATGCAATTTGTTTATAAACTATCTCCATTTCAAATGCAGTTTCTCTTTTTTATACATATTGTTTATAAACTATATGCTGAGAATAAATAAAGATCACATACTTGGCTTTATTCTATATATGATTTCAATACTTTTTAACAAGATAAAAAAAATAATGTATTTTTTGTAGTGACTATATATTTCAAATAAATATATTCTTTTTATTGTTATATCTTTATTAAGAGAATTCATTAAATAAGTGTATAAATAATATATATTTTTTGAATAAGGGGGTTTTTAGAAGGGGATAACTACTTGGCGTATTTTTTTTCATCGGGATGTTTTTTAGGGGGATTTCACTAATTTTTGTAAGTTAGCGTTGAAAATTTATAATATTTTTTAATAGTATCTCCAACTGTTTAAGTTCATATCACGCATTTCCTTATATCAAGCTCTATGACGTTATGTTATAACGTCCTTAATACAAAGTTTTCAAGTGATAGGAAAAGTTAAAATTTATATTTTCTTCAAATTATTTCCATCTATTTAAGTTCGGAACAAGTATTTCGCTATTTTATGCTCTATGACGTCACGCTCTGACGTCACTAGTGACAGATTTTCAAAAGGTGCCAAAAGTCAAAAATAGAAAATATTTATAATATATTTTTCAAGTTATTTGCATGTATTTTGGTTCGGAAGAATATATTCCGCCATATAAAGCTATATGACGTCACGCACTGTAATCAGCCATGGCAGATTTTCAAGGGTGGCGAAAAGTAAATATTTATAATATTTTTTTTAAATTATTTATGTCTATTTAGGTTCGGAACACGTATTTCGCTACTTCATGCCCTATGACGTCATACTCTGATGTCACTAATTGCAGATTTTCAAGGGTGGCGAAAAGTAAAAATTTTTAATATTTTTTTTTTAATTATTTCCATCTATTTAGGTTCGGAACACGTATTTCGCTATTTCATGCCATATGACGTCACACCCTGACGTCACTAGTGGCATGTTTTCAAAAGGTGCGAAAAGTAATATATAATAATAATTTTTAACATTATTTCCGACTATTTAGATACGGGACATGTTATTTTGCGATATATAGCCATATGACGTCACTCTCTGACGTCACTAATACTACGTTTTCAAGACGTTCAAAGATTAATAAACAATCAAAATTTAGAAT
Organism: Sclerodermus sp. 'alternatusi'; assembly: GCA_037305995.1. Lineage (NCBI taxonomy): Eukaryota > Metazoa > Arthropoda > Insecta > Hymenoptera > Bethylidae > Sclerodermus > Sclerodermus sp. 'alternatusi'. Next base: position 86,940 of record JBBEEM010000030.1, read on the forward strand.
TTTATGTCGCATTACTTCCGACAATTTAGTTTTGGAAAACGTTATTTCACGGTATAGAGCAAAATATGACGTCACGCTCTGACGTCACAAATAGCACATTTCAAAGGGTGCGAAAAATAATAAATAACTAAAATTTTTAATAGTTTTTACATTATTTCCGATTTTTTTAGGTTCGAAACAAGGTATTTCACGATATATAGCCATATGACGTCACGCTCTGACGTCAGTAATGGTACGCTTTCAATACGGTGCGAAAAAGATGGAGATGGAGACGACGACGACGACGACGACGACGACGACGACGGAACTAAACATACACTTTTCAAAAATTGAAAAATTGAAAAAATTATGCAACTGCACTTTTTATGCATTTTAGTGCATTTATACGAAATTTTTTTTTTTTCGTTAATAAGTTTCAGAATGTGTCAAAACATATTTTGGCGTTAAAATTTCTTCAAAAAATCGACCCAAAATTTTTAATGTTTCGGGGTTAGGATACTCGGTGTCTCGCGTACAGTAGCACATGACGTGACTGTAAGGCTATACTACTTGGCGCGGGACTCTACCGAGTCTCCTGATATTTCTTAAATCGGGTTAAAAGGACACATAACGAAAAAAAATCTCCTCATATAAAATTATCAAATTATTACATTAATTGTGTTAATTAATGATTTTATCTTCATTACATGTATACTCTGATTATTTTATATTTTATAATAACAACAATAAAATAATTACTACTCATATAATCTTTATATTAAAAATATTTTCTTAATATATATTATATTTTTTCATTTAATTAATAAAAATTGTATTACAAATATTTTCTTATATTTTTATAAATGTTAATTAAAATAGAGAACTTAAGGGAAATATATGTTGAGAGATCATTTTGATATAGTTTGTGTCTTTTTTTATTGCTTCTGAAGGACAAGGCAAACACTATTGCTGTCCTTATTTGACAACAACTCACGTATGCCAATATTTATTAGACTATCCTTCTTCATAGAGGAAGAAGGGAAAATGTCTCCAGAGCATATAGGCAATACCATCGTACATAAGTCTATCCTTCTTAGATTAATACGGGTAATGATTTCCTTCTTTCTTTCAAATACACACAGGCCATCTCTGTTATACCAATGGCACTTGTATCTATTTAACTATATTTCAATAAAAAGTTGATTAATTAAAATAGAGCTTTAAAAGACAAGAAATTAAAACATTAACATTAACCATTCTCTCAATCAATGTGTGCTAAAAGACTGAGAAAGAGATACCAGTTTCATTAACATGAGAGAGCTAATGAATATGTATTAAAAGAAAGAAGAGATAATATGTTGTCCGTTTTAATCTAACAAGGATAGACGAATATGCGACAGTGTTCCGAAATTTCTCCTTCCTCTTTGAAAAAAAACAGTCTAATAAATATAGGCATGCACAAGCGATTGTCTGATAAGGATAGAGCGATAGAAACACAGACAATGTCCGCAGAATTTACCTGTTCTAAAAACATATCCTTGTCTTTCATTAGCATTAAACAAGGAAATAACCTGTCGAAATTTTTCCCACCACATATATTCTCCTTAAAACCTCTCTGTCAATCTCAACATCTATTGGAAGACAGAGAAAAAGATACAAGTATCATAGGTATATGAGAGTATGTATATGAAAGAGAAGGAAAGAAATCATTACCCATATTAATCTAAGAAGGATAGATTAATGTACGACAGTATTGCCTATACGCTCTGGAGACACTTCCCCTTCTTCCTCTATATTGAAGGATAGCCTAATAAGTATGGGCATGCATGAGTATTTGTCGAATAAGGACAGCAATAGAGTTATTCTTGTCTTTCAGTAGCAATAAACAAAGATACAAGCTATCTCGTAATGTCTCCCTACACATGTACCCCTTAAAATACCCTTCTCTCAATCCACGTATATTGGAAGGCAGAGAAGGAGATAAAAGTATCATAGGTATAAGAGAGATCGTCAATATGTATTGAAATGAAGAAGACTCCGCCTTTTTTAACAAAAGGTAGTTCAATAATAATAAGTGAGAGTCAAATTTATGTATATGTAGGATAAGAGTGTGTAGTACAGTTTTCAATCACTTCTCAGCAAACCTCCGTCCAGCAAACATGTAAGTAACTCATACTATTAATTTATATTATAGTAATTAATATAAATTATAATTCAATTAATTAACCTTAATTTATGATTTTTACAGATTGCTCTCAATTATATATATATATACAGTATTGGACAAAAGTAAAACGACTGGTTTATTTTAATAATTTTCTTTAATAAATTGCGGAAAAAATAATGCAGAAACAGAAATAAAATTTTCTTAAACTAAATCCATATATTTTATTATACTTTAATACAGAAAAAAATCAAATTATCTTATATATTCTTGAGATATAAGAAAAAACTAGCTTTTCTTTATGTGAAAAAAATTTAAGCGACTGCTGATTTTCACATTAATATTAATGCATTATTGAGTATAATATTAATATTTTGTCCAAAATCCTTTATTTTCTATAACATCCTGACATCGTTTTGGCATTGATGAAATTAAATTTTTTATAATTTGGATATCAATTGAATTCCAAATTTTTGTAATTTCACTAAATAATTTTTCTTTATTACTAAATGTATGGCTTCGTATCTTCTTTTCTATAATTTCCCCTAGATTCTCGATGGGATTCAAATCAGGTGACTGGGCTGGCCACTTCATGACATTGATATTTTGTTCAAGAAACCATTGTTTTACAATCTTTGCAGTGTGCTTAGGATCATTATCATGCTGATAAATAAATTCTGGAGGCATATTTTGTCTGGCAAAAGGAAGCATGACACTTTCTAATATATTTATATAATTAAATCGATCCATCTTGCCATCAATTTTATGTATTGGCCCTATACCTTTACCTGAAAAAGAGCCCCACACCATAATGTTTCCACCCCCATGTTTTAAATTTTTTTACAAACATATTTCGGATTAAGTCTTTCATTTCTAGGACGATGTACGTACTGTATACCATCACTTTTAAATAAATCAAACTTTGATTCATCACTAAATAGCACATTATTCCAATCTCTTTCGGTCCAGTGTAAATAGTACTAGCAAAAAGTAATCTTGCATCTCTATTTTTTTTAGTAATAAGTGGTTTCTTCGCGGGGCTTCTTCCAGGTAAACCAACTTCTACCAGACGACGTTGTATTGTCCTACTTGATAAATTTTCTTCGCCCAATGCACTTAAAAATTTTATTTGCAGACATGTAAGGATCCTTCTGGCTCAATCTTTTTATTCTTCTATCCATTTTTTCTGAAGTTTTTCTTGGTCTACCAGTAGGTTTTTAAAATTTTCAACAACACCACGGTTTTTAAAATTAATAATAGTTTTCGAAACAACCGATTTAGAAATATTAAAAATTTTTTCTGATACAATTTTGCGATTGACCGCTCTTATATGCTTCTATGATCTTTTCTTTCAGATCTACAGAAAAATGTTTACCACGAGGCATATTTAATACTAATTATGACTATTTAAGCTTAAATTGATATTGCTTTTAGTATTTATATGACGATACTAAGTCAGTCGCTTTACTTTTGTCGTTAAGAAAAAGTAATGTATACATATACTTGTTGTTTCAGTAATTTGTATATATATACTTGTTGTTTCAGTGTCATAGATAGTTTGTATATTGATAATTAGAATAAAGATAAATATATTTAAATGAAACATGATGAGAATCACAAGGAAAGCTAAATATTGTTGTGTCGCTCTTTTTTTGTCCAATACTGTATATATATATATATATATATATATATATTTATGCACATATGTAGTAAAATATTCTTCATTCTTAAAAACCTATCCAAAAAATACAATATTATTAAAAATATATGTACATTTAAGTATAACCGAAAGGAAAATTATATATATTAAAATGTGCATATGTTTGAGACTTCATTAAAAGACGTCTCTAGTTGAATCAGCTTCAATCTGCAAAACTAATGTTGATATTATCATGATATAAAGAGAAATAATAATTTTTACATTTTATAGTCTTCCTTCTGAAATGTATTCACCTTTCCTAATTAGAAAGTAACATATTATGTAAAATTATTCATTACTTAAGAAATAAAAAGATTTTACTTTCTAAGACACGTTCACTTGATATGCATTCTTTTTGATGAAAACTGTGATTTAATGCTTCAGTCAGATTGTGAATGGCCTTTTAATATCACCTCGTGCGGTTGCGGAAAGTGCTGCTATGATGAAATCTGTAAATTAAAGCATTGACATTATTAGTAACAAGAACATGTATGTGTAAAATTGAATTTTAATAAATTCCATTATTTTTATTTTACCAGAAAGATTTGCAGTCTTCTCTTAATCTATCCATGAAAAATAATCTATAGCGGTTAAACATATAATTCTTTGTAATATTCCTAATTACTGATATACGCTGGTGACACTTCACACATCATCTTTTAAGAGAACAAATTTTTGCATCTGTGAAATTGAAAATATATGTATAAATATTAATATGATATGATAATATTGTAACGATGTAAAAAACCGTTGCAGCATCTCTCGACCGATTCCCGATATTAAGAGAATATCGGGAATAAGTTGAGCACACTCGGCACTGTAGCGCCTATGCTGATGTCTGGATCAGCGGGCGAGGCAGTGAGTTGGAGAGAGAACGATGCGAAAGCGCCGTGTCTCTGTCCGACGGCCGGGTGTAGCAGAGTCTGTCTCTGTCTCGCTCATTGCGCGCGGTCTAATACCGGGTTAGACCGATTCCTCCAAACAACAATAAGTTTGGCTATGTCGGTATTGGTCCGATTGGTTGTGTGCGTGGGGAGGATCTTGAACTGTCAAACTGATAGTTCAACGATCTTCCTTCATTGCCGTTTTTGTCTTTGAGTTGTGTGGAGTTCAATCGCGTGCGGGTTCTGTCTGTGATCGAGTGCAACGAGGTGGACGGTACTGCACGGAGGAAGACTGCATCGTACAGATTGACTCCCAACCAGCGAATGTAAGTGGGACGCCGCTTCATTTGACTATTGTGTCTGCTGTGACTTTGTGAGTTTCGTTATTGTTTGTGTTTGCGTTATTTTCCCGCGGAGGCTAGCCACCTCACTTGCGCAGGGAGGCAGGAATTGCTTCTCCTGTTGCACCGTAGCACCCCGCGAAGCACTTGCCCTCGGGTTGGACTATCGCCTCCCGCAGGGTCGAGTGACTTCGACCGAACGAAGGTCTTCGCGGCAGAGCCAAAGGCTTGTGCTACGGATTTTAGGAAGTGTCGCGAGCGCAGAGCGAGCGGGCGCTCCCAATTTGTTAGGTCGCGTCGCGTATTTGTATTCGTAAAAATAATTGTAAAATTAGCGAGCGAAATTGGTCCTCGCTAATAAACTGGTTAAATTCGAAAGCGGTTTGTTATTGACACCTTCCAGTATTGATCGCATTTCAGGGTCACCCGCGGCTTTAACGGAACCACACCCTCGGTCTCTTTCCTCCCGGACGGTCGGGATAAAAATTATTTGTGTCGCGATAGTCTCTGGGGCCTCACCCAGCTTCAGGGAACGATCAATTCGCGTATTACAAATTGGCGCCCAACGTGGGGCCGTTGGGTGTGTTGAAGCGCGTGACCTTGAGGGAGTCCAGCGAGCATCGGGCCGCGCGGACGTTAAATTTAATTCGGGCCGACGTCGGTACGTCGGTAACGGCAGAGCGCTAATAGTACTCCGTGCAATCCGCTAGGTGGCGTTGATCGCAATGGAGGAGCGACGCCAGAGCGCTCGACTAGAGCAGGGGCGAGTTCGCGAACAAATAGCGGGCGAGATGGATGATCTGAGCCTGCGCGAACTCGTCGAGCGGACCCAAGCGGAGGGGATAGAGGGGAGTTCGGATGAGACTTCCCGCATACTTCGCGATCGCCTCGTGCGATTTTATTTAATATCGCGGTTCGGTCCGGAGGGGGCAAAGTGGAACAGCCGTTCCGACGGTCCACTGCCGGGGGGGTTGGTCGGGGAGGACGCGCAGGGGGAACGCGGGGCGGAGGGTCCCGCGCCCAGCGGCGAAGTACCCGGGCAGCTCGAACCGGACGAGCCGGGCGAACCGGAGGTCGCGATTGAGGAATTGCGAGCAGTAAGCGCCCCGCGGGGGGGGGGTAGCCAACTCGACCTTGATGCCTGTGCGCAGCGATGGGCGACTTCTGTTGGAGGCGCCGCCGGCGGGGGTCGGTCATCGAGGACCGTCCCCTGTGCTGCAGACGGCACAGTCGTACGGACAGTGGCAGGACCCATTGTCACTGTCCGAATCATTGTATGCCTTGTCGCCGGTAATGTTGGACGCGGAACCAAGGCGACCAACAGGCCGACAGGGCGCGGAACTGGGGAGGGGCGACGGGGCGCGCGGCTCCTCAGGGGAGCGGCGCGGCCCTGCCGTGACCTTCCAGGACGCGATTAGGGATACGCCAAGCGCGGTAGGGGGGCGCGAACGGACGACCGAGAGCCGTCACTGCCACAGGGGCGACGGGTTGCGTCGCGGGCGATGGCGGGGTCGGCTGACCGGGTAGCGCCGCGTTCGCCGGAGAGAGTCCCCGAGAAATGGACTCAGTCGTGTTTTGACCTCATCCTGGCCGAGCGGCGCGAGAGGATGCAGGAGCGCGACGAAGCGAGGAAAGCCAACGAGCGCATGGAGAATCGCTTGGCGCAGACGGACGAAGCCGTCCGTCGGCTGGCCGAGCAGATGACCGTGCTTGCTCAGGAAATGGGAGATCGCGTCCGAGGAGTCACGCCTAGCGCCGGGCCAAATCGGCTGGGCGAAGGGGGGGACGACTCGGGCTCCCTAAGGACCGCGAGCGGCGTAGGCCGAGATGAGGAGGGGGGATCCGGGCGCGCCAAGGGCAAGATCCCCGAGATACTCCGGCTGTATCGCATTAGGTTTAGCGATGGGACGGCGGACGAGGCAGAAGAATTCTGCCAAGCGATGGAGGTGTGCATGGAGGGCACGGGGTTGCCCTTCCGTCGGTTGCACAGCTCCCTCTCGCTAGTCTTAAGCAGCGAGGCTCTCGACTGGTTCCGGCTGGAAGGGTGCCAGTGGGACGACTGGACGCGATTCCGTCGTGCGTTTCTTCGCCAATTCGGGGGCGAAGAAAGCGAGCAGGCCCGATGGGATGAAGCGCGGGAGGTCTTCCAGCGGGAGGGCGAGAGCATGCGCAGCTACTTGGTCCGCATACGGACCAAGTTAAACAAAATAGAGCCCACACCAGCGCTGAGAAGTCAACTAGACTTAGCATACGCGAATATGCTGCCCTGCTACCGGGCGGGCATTAAGCGCCGGGAGATCGAGGTATTCGACGATCTCCGGGTGAAGGGCCGAGAGGTGGAGAAGCGCCTGGACATCGACAGGAAGCGGAAGCTCCTGGTGTCCGGAACGGCAGCTCCCACCAAGACCCCGGTGAAGGAGAAGCGCGTTAGCGTGGCGGCGGTCGGATCGGAGACCGACTCGCCTAGGGGTAGCGGGGCGACGGGACAGCGGGGTGCCCCCTCGCCCGGGAAGCGGAGGACCAGGGGAAAAAGGGGAAGCGGGTCAAGCGCGGGAGGCGCGCTCAGGACCCCCTGGTCACAGCGGTCGGACTCGAGCGGAACGGAGTCGGGAAGCCCGCGTTCGCAGCGACCGCGGAAGGCGCAACCGAAGCGCAAGGGGGGGCAGCAGACGGCCGCGAGCTCGGACACGCTGGAAAAGGCGTTGGCCGGGTTGGAAGTGGCGGTCGCTGCCGTGAATTTGGCAGGAAGGCGCGGCCAGGGTAACTCGGGTAATAGTTACCAGCGGCCAGCGACTTCGGCGGCACCGGGCGGCCCGGTGCGCCAAGCGAATTTTCAGCGGGGAGAGTCCATGAAGCCAACGGGCAAGGACTACTCCTACTGTTCGCGTTGTGGAGGGCGCGGGCACTACGCACGGGAGTGTCCGTCGCGCTTCCACCAAAACGAGCTGTCGGCGGAACCGCGTCCGCCGGCGCACGGAAATCGGCCGGCGCAGGGAGAGTCGTCATATAATCAATGGACTCATCCTGCCCCGGCCAAACAACAAGGACCGGCGGGGATTTGGGGACCGGCGCCGGGAGCACCTCCAGCGGGGAGTAACTACTGGCCGCCCCTCCCCACCTCCACCCGGACCGAAGCCCCGGGGGTCGGCGAACAGAGGGCAGGGCCACCGACCTCGGGAAACGGGCAATAGGGGCTGCGGGCGCCGTGGGCCCGACTGCAGCCCCTACAAGGGAACAACGGGTTCCCGAACCGGTGTTCTCCATGGCTGACCTACACTATGTCGAGTGGGAGGCGCCCGAGGACACCGTCAGCGACTCAGACGTAGACGCGGAAGCCTACGAGTCTGAAGACTACGACTTTTCCGATAGCGGATCGGAAGTCGATTTAGAAGTTGCGGAGGGAAGCGTCTCGGCGGAGATCGCGGAAACCCTCGGTCTCGATGGGGAGCTCGAGGGCACCGTTGATCGGTTAGGCGCGATTCGCGAGAGATTCGGAGCGACGGGGGAACGCGTGGGCGCGCTCGGCGACCGTGAATCGGGAGCGAGCAGCATCAACGAAGGGGGCGCCGCGGAGGGCGACCCCACGGTGTGCGTCGCGCGTCCGTGTCGCGACGACTCGTCATTGGAGCGGCTCGTGCCCGCTACCGATGATCGGTTCTTTCTGTCTCTTGATCTCACGGGCCTAAGGTTGAGAGCGATGCTGGACATCGGGGCCAGGCGCTCATACTTAGGATCACGGGCGTTCGAGCAGATCGAGTCAGAGATCGTGGCGGTGCGGAACCAGTGGATGCAGGTCGCCGAGGGTAGCGTAACACCCGTATTGGGCGTTGTTACCCTGCGGCTTGAGCTCCACGAAATGTCGCGTCGGATACGCTTCCGGGTAGTGCGCGCACTGGATTACGAGTGCATACTCGGAATGGACTTCTTGAGGTCCTTCGGGGTGCAGCTCGACTCGTGGTCGGGGCATTGGCGAACGAGAAAACGTCAATGTCTCCAAGCCGCGGATTCAATCGCTGCAATAGTTACCTCCGGGGCGGTATTCGAGTGTTACGCGATTGCTGAGATGTCGGAGACTCAGCAGGCCGCGCTGCAACGACTAATCGAGGGAAAGTTAAAAGAGCGAACGGGGCCGTTGGCGATGACGACCTTGGTCGAACATCGTATAGATGTCCAAGGGCATCCGCCTATACGGCAGGCCATGCGGCGCTACTCCCCCGCGATATTAGAAATCGCGAAGCAGGAGGTCGATCGATTATTGGCCGAAGGAATAATCGAGCCGTCGACAAGCGCGTGGACAAGTTGCCCGCTCTTTCCGCGAAAAGCAAACGGAACGCGACGCACATGCATTGACCTTCGGGCGGTCAATGATGTGACGAAGAAGGACGCGTATCCGTTGCCGCATATCGACAGCATACTGGACAAGCTTCGACATGCGAGCTATATTTCGACGCTAGATCTGAGTCAGGCGTATCACCAGATACCCATGGCGGAAGACAGCAAAGAAATAACCGCGTTTATCATACCAGGGAAGGGGCTTTTTCAATACCGTCGCATGCCTTACGGATTGACTAATGCCCCCGCGACGTTCCAAAGACTTATGGATCGACTAATTCCGCCGGAATTCGATCCGTATGTCTTCGTGTACCTGGATGATATAATTATCGTGACAGTAACGTTCGACGAACACCTAGAATGGCTAGGTCGGGTCCTCGACACTCTTCTGAACGCTGGATTGGAAATCAATCGCGAGAAGAGTAAGTTCTGTCGGCCGGAGGTGAAATTTCTGGGATACCTGGTCAACTCGGAAGGGTTAGCACCGGACCCGGATAAAGTAGCTCCGGTGTTAAAGTACCCCGCGCCTACCGACTTGAAGACGTTGCGTAGTTTTCTCGGTATGGTCGGTTGGTACTCGCGATTCTTGCCGGACTTTGCACGCGATAAAATTCCGCTCGTCAAGTTGATGCGGAAAGACGAGCGGTGGCAGTGGAGTGAGGAGCAGCAGCTGGCTTTCGAGAAGCTAAAAGCAGCGCTCTGCTCCGCGCCGGTGCTGGCGCGACCGGATTTCACGCGTCAGTTCCACGTGCAGACGGACGCGAGTAATTACGCGATCGGAGCGGTATTGTCGCAGGACACCGACGGTGGTGAGCATCCGATATGCTACATCAATCGGGTCCTGAATCGACACGAACGGAATTACTCCACCACGGAAAAGGAGTGCCTCGCGGTAATTTGGGCCATTAAGAAGCTCAGGCCCTATATCGAGGGGTACGAGTTCGTGGTCATCACAGATCACAGCAGCCTGCAATGGCTGCGTAATCTGAAAGACCCATCGAGTCGGTTGAGTCGATGGGCCCTCGAATTGCAGCAGTATAACTTTAAAGTTATACATCGCAAGGGGGCAATGCACCGGGTTCCCGATGCCTTGTCCCGTGCAATTCTGGAGGATGACCACACCGAGGCGGTTGGCGGAACCAACGAGCCCAATCCGGTCTTAAAAAGGGCAATCGACGCGGCGGAATTTGCGCGGGACGAGTGGTACGCGAAAAGAATTGCGCGGATAGGCCGCGCACCGCACGCGTACCCGGACTGGAGGGTCGAGGAAGGGTTTATTTACTGCCATCGCCCGGAGGCAGAATTAGAGGTGCTAGATCCAACGGCGGAACGTTGGAAGCTAGTGATTCCAAGGGGGGTGAGGAAGTTAGCGATCGGCGAAGCGCACGTTCCGGCCACCTGCGGACACGCGGGGATACAGAAGACATACAACCGGGTATGTCGAGAGTATTATTGGCCGGGAATCTATCAAGATGTTGCCAGCTTCGTCCGATCGTGTAAGAAGTGCCAGCAACATAAGGTTTCGCAGGGTGCTCCCTCCGGCTTAATGGGAAGTCGGATAGTGGAGCGACCGTGGACCGTAGTGGCTGCGGACATGATGGGTCCGTTTCCACCGAGCAGGGCGCAATCGCGCTATATTGTAGTCTTCGTCGACAACTTTAGTAAGATGGTCGAGCTACAAGCGCTGAGACGAGCGACTGCCCAGAAAATGTTGCAAGCGTTTCAGGAACTGGTGATCTACCGATGGGGATCACCAGAGATTTTCCTGAGCGACAATGGCACTGAATTCGCCAATAAGGAGGTTACGGCCTTCCTTAAGCAGTTGCAGATACGGCAGGTAACCATTCCACCGTATCATGCACAGGCGAATCCGGTTGAGAGGGTCAACCGGGTAGTTAAAACGATGATCTCCATGTATGTGGAGCAAGATCATCGTAGTTGGGATGTCCATCTATCCGAGTTCAGGTTCGCGATCAACACAGCGAAGCAGGCTTCGACAGGCGTGTCGCCAGCATTCCTGAACTACGGTAGGGAACCCGCGATAGCGCCGAGTCTGAGACGGGACACCGAGGGTCCCCGAGAGATAGTGAGGCAGGATACCGCGGGGTGGACATCCCGGATGAAGCGTATGCCGCTTCTATACGACATCGTGCAGGACGCCGTGGAGGTAGCGAGTGCCAGACAAGCTCGCTACTATAATAAAGGGCGTCGCGATGTCGCGTTTCGCGTTGGGGATTTAGTGTGGCGCCGAAACCACGTATTGTCGTCGGCGGCCAACTATTTCGCCGCGAAATTAGCGCCGGTGTACGACGGACCGTACCCGATCGTGAGGCGCTTGTCACAGGTGGTCTATGAGTTGGGTGAAACTCATGGACGTACCAACCCAAAGGTCCACGTTTCGGACCTGAAACCATTCATCGCTTCTCTGGAAGAGATCGATGAACAGGAGACCAGCCCTGCCGGAAACCCTGGGGATACACCCGCGGTACCTCCAGCTTCCGGAAATGGGGCACAGGGTCAGGACAAGGAAGATGCGCGACCGGCATCGCCGCTCTCCTCGGCGTGGGCTCAGCGTTTACGCCCACGCAAGTCCTAGGGTCTCCAGCGTGCGAGGGGTATGCGTTGACAGCGAGTTTATGTTATATGTTGTTCGTGAAATATGTTAGAATTAAGGAATATAGCATTAGGTTATAAGAAATTCTTCCGTCGATAGCATGGACGGATGGAACGAGTGGAGCCGGCGCCAGACTGGCGTCTTCACCGACGGACGGGCCGTGTGGGTCCGTTACTCGATGGACGGGCCCACACCCCTGACGAGCCAGGGAGCGGCTCCAGAACCGTGGGGAGGTTACCCCCTCACCGCGGCACCAATGGCGGGAGGGCGACTGCCGACGACCGGGTGGCCCGGATATGAGGAGGAGCAGCGGCGCAGAGAAGAGGAGGCGGAGGAAAGACGTAGGGACCGTGAGGATCGGCAGCGGGTCCTCCGCCGCATGGAGCAGCTGCTGCAGCGGCAGGCGGGGAGGGCTCCAACGCCCCATACCGGCCGACGACCACCGCCAACAACACCAGCGGGCGGCAGAAGAGGTGCCGCAGGACCAGCAGCGGCCAGGAGTGGACGGCCGGAGATGGCGGTGCCGAAGGCCCCCGCCAACACCCAGGGCGGCAAGCCCACAAGCTCCCGCCGGAAGAGAGGCAAACGCGGAGGGGTAAAGAAGCGGAAGGCCCCTACCGCCTCGAAAAGCGCGACCTCCCTGCCGGGATCGGCAGGGCCGGTCGCTGGACCAGCGGGGAGCAGCGGCTCCCTGGATGAGGAGGTGGCGGCCATGAACCGCCTCCTCATCCAATTATAGGGTAGAATTAAGTTGGTGGTGGGTAGCGCACTAAGTAGGTTAAGTTAGGTTAAGTGGTGATGGGTAGGCTAAGATTTGTACCGAGCGCGGGAGAGTACCCGATGGCGTAAAAATATAATGTACACCTCAACAAATTGGTTTTATTTCAGCATACCCCACCCTAGACGGAGGAAATCATCGCAGTGGTTCAGCTTGAGCGGCGCTTTTATAGCTTGTAACGTGGTATTTTTATCATTATAAAAATCCGTTACAGGCTCAGCTGATTGGGAATATATTAATATTCCCAATGATAGCATTAGCTGAGCTCGGTCCGGGACGTCAACGGTGATCGCTGTTGTTGTCGTTCGACACAGCTGATTGCCGTTTCTCATTTCGCTAGTGTTAGCTAATGAGGCGTCCTTGAAGGGAATTTATAGATTTAAATTCCCTTACTGGGGCTAGCTGATATCGCGCGATCAGCTGGCTATTCACTTCTAGTATCGTAGTCGTAGTGTACGGACGTAAGTCGCTCGACTCGTACTTTATAAATCGAGAATCGCTACTTCGGAGTCGGGAGAGAAGTGTGTGTCGTGGTGTGACGGAGTGCGTTCCCAGATCCCGGATATATCCAGTGGGACCAGCCCAGGAACGGGAAGATTCCTCTGACCACCGCTGCCCGGCTTGGAACACAACGAAAGTAGTAAGTGGAGCGCCACGCGCTCACTGTTTTATAAAAGAGCGTGAAGTGCCGGTCAAGGGACACGGACTTGACCGTGCCCGGTTGCGTTGTGCGGGATCGTGTGCTCCGACTGTCGCAGCAGTCGTCGAGCTCGGGACCTAGTCCTCATCCCCGGGGAACGTCCGCCCAGGTTGCCTGAAAAGCTCCTGGGTGTTTCAGACGACCCATTCCCTGTAACGTGGGGACCGTTGTTGCAGGACGCTCAGCGGTCTCTGCGTTGCCGACGCCGACGGACTGCCGAGAAGTCCGTCCTCCACTAGGTAGGACTACAGAGGGTGTACGGGCACCCCGCGCGGGTTGTTATCACAAAATAATTGTATTTTGTATATTGTGGCCCTTCGGGGAATTATTATATTATCAATTGTATAGCGTCGGATAATAAACCCGCGAATAACATACAGTCCAGTCGTGTCATTATTTCCGACACCGCCTAGTCCTCTCCAACGGGAGAACCTCCTCTGGGCCCCTTTCACCGGAGTCGGTTTCCTCAGGGGTGAGGAGCTACGGTGAAATCTTATAAATAATTGTGACCGCGTTGTAACGTCGGGAGATTCACCTCCTCCCGGGGTTACGCGAAAACGCGCGTTACATTTGGCGCCCAACGTGGGGCCCACGTTGGTGAGCCGTTGGTGAGGCAATTCCGGAAAGCCCGCGGAATTGGTTTAGGACGCGGGGTATCAAGGTTGGGATACCTACCGCGAACTATTTTAGTATTAGTTATAGAAAAATTTTTTTTTTTTTTTTTTTTTTGGGTTGGAGATAGTGGGTAGGCTTGCCGTTCGACGCGCTCCATTTGGTCGACGTTCCGCGTCGCGCTAAAAAAACGGTCCACGATGGGAGGATCTCGCGATCGGGCAGATCAAGCGCTCACTCGACAGAGTGAGCGAGTGGAGCGTCGGAACGTGCGTAAGCAGTTGAAGGACCAGATGGATCGCCTCTCGATAGAAGCGTTACTGGTCCTCACCCGCGAATTGGGGATTCGCGGTTCCGCCGACGAGCCTCCGCGTGATGTGCGAGACCGACTAGTCCGCCGTCAAATGCGCGACAAATTCGGCCCGGAGACCGAGCGCTGGGACCCGTATTTGGACGAGGACGACGTCGGCGAGATTCCCGGGGGTCGGACTACCTCGACGTCCACGGCGGATTCGGGGGAATACGTGACCCCGGGGTCAGGATCGTCACAGACGGTGCGGGGGGAGTCCAGTCGCGAGATTGGCTCCAATTCGACGATCCTAGAGTCGGACGCGGCCGTGCTACCGGATCTGGCGCGTTCCGACGGGGCATCGCGCGTACCGTCGCCGTATTTACGGACGGCCCAGTCAATCGGCGGACAATGGGCCGATCCGATATCTATGACGACCGATAACCTCGACTCACTGGGGTTGAGTCTCGAGGAACTCCGGAGGGTGTCCGATTTCGGTCGGTCGGACACCAATTTTACAGTCTCCCGGAACCCTGCGGTGACCTTCGCGGAGGTTCATGCCGCGGAGTCGCCTCCGCCGACCGCGGAATCGGGTATTCCGCCTCCACCGGCCGAGAGTGGTGGATTCGAGGCGTTGAATCCTGAGGGCGGTCGTAGTATCGTCGCGGTGATGGACCGTCTCATCCTCGTCTACGAGGAGTGCTGCCGGGCAAGCGAGGAGGCTCGGAGCCAGAGCGCGTCGATCCAGCGCGAATTCTGTCGCGAACGGGACGAGTTGCGCGAACAACTGGCGACGATGCGCCGAGAATGGTCCGCCGCGAACAGCAGGGCGGAAAAAGCCCAACAGAGTGTCCGCGCGGAGCTCAATTTAATTCGGGAAGAGCGCGCGTGGATCAAAAGCGCGGTCACCGATATGAGCCGGGAGAGTGCGGAGCTGTTTCGCCGATTGAGCGAACAGCAAGACCGCGTCGAAGAGATCACGCGCCGGGCGGATGATAGCCTGGCGGCAGCGCAGCAGGCCGTCGCTTCCGGTCTCCGAGTGAGACCGGAAGCGGAGTTAAAAGGGACCCCTAGGGTCAAATCGCCGGTACCCTCCCGATCGGCTAAGGGGGGTGCGCTGCTGCCGGATCGGTCCGCGGAGGACAGCTCGTCCTCCTCGTCGGTCTCTTCCACATCGCGAAGTCGCGGTTCGAGCAGCGACCGATCCACGCGAGGATCGCGTGGTCGCTCCTCGTCGCGCCGGGGTAACGAGCGATCCGCGCTCGATACCCTGCGGAAATATGGGGTGAAATTCGGGAAAGGCACCCCAGCGGAAGCAGAGGAATTTTGGGAGTCCTTCGAGGCCTGTCGTCGAGGGTCGGGACTCCCATTCAAAACACTGCACGGAGCTCTGCCCACCGTCTTGACCGATCACGCCAAGAGATGGTACCGGCGGGAGGGACATAGTATTACCTCCCGTAAAGCCTTTAAGAAGGCCTTCCTCCTTCAATTCCGCGTGAAGGAGGACTCTGTGGCTCGGTGGAGGGAGGCTCGTGCAGTTCGCCAATCGGAAGGCGAGGACATTATCACGTACGTCGGTCGGATGCGTGATAAATTAGATAGAATTCGCCCAGTACCCACCCTCAAGCAGCAGCTGGACCTCGCGTATGAAAATATGCACGCGAACTACCTTCATTACATCCTGAGGGCACACGTAAAGGAATTTGAGGACCTGCTAACGCTTGGGGAGAGTGTAGAAGAAACACTTTCTATCGCCAAGGCGCGGAAATCCGAGTCCGCGCCCGCGTCGTCGCGGTCGAAAACCGACGATAGAAAGTGTCGCGGCAACGCCGTCGCCGCAATCGAGGGCGAATTCTACCCAGCGGGGCCCCCACAGGCGATCCGACCCGCCTCAGCGAAAGCACCCCAAGCGGGGGGTGCTCAGGGTGGACAGCGGTTCACCCTTCCGAATTCGGCCCAACCGTCAGCGCAAAAACAGGCGCAGCGGCCCAAGTCTCGAGGTAGACTGGAGTACTCCTCCGAGACGGGGTCGAATTCGGACACGCAGTGCTCAGCGGGCGAGAAACGATCGCGTACCGCCCGCCGCCGCGCCACCCGCGCAAAGAACCAACAAGCTGGTGGTGGCGGCAACAACGATGGCCTCAGCAAGCAAATGCAAGAGTTAAGCAAACAGCTTGCTGCCGTTGCGGCCATCGGAAGGGGGAGGCAGTCCGGAGGTGAAGCGAGAGGACTGACCTCCCGAGCACCAGGGGGCCCGGTGGCCCCCCGAAATTATCCGGCCGTCGAAGCTCGCGTTCCCCAAGGGAGAGGGAACGTACGTTGCTTCCGGTGCGAAGGGATCGGACACTTTGCGCGTGAGTGTACCGCATTGTTGCAAAGTGCACCGATCCAGCCTGTGTATCCGCACGCGGGCAGAGTTGCGGCGCCTCAAAATCCCCCGGCGTTATATTCGCTATGGGGACAGCCGCAAGCTCAGATGCCGCCCGCGAACTCGGGGGCGCCGACGGCCGCACAGCCGGCGGCGTTGCCCGAGAGTTCGTTTTGGAGTGGCTCTCCGACCGTACCTCCGGGAGGAATGCCACCTCCAAACCGAACCGGATATCAGGCGCCCTCGGGAAACGGGCATTAGGGCCAGCGCAAGGGGCTCGCGCTATCCCTTTTCCCGATTTCCGAGGCCCCGGCGAATTAAAAGTAGCCGATGAGAGTGTAGTTCCTTTCCTTCCAGTCACGGTAAGCGAGACGACTGGGTTAAGGAATGCACTCGCCCCGTTTTCGTCAAGTGTTCGCCAGAGCGACACTTGGTCTGGCGGGAGGGAGGATGAATCGTGGGCTGCACTGTCGCTGCAGAGAGACCGGCCGCATCTCTCTGCCCTGGAGGATTTCTGGTTGCGTGAGGAAATCTCCAGCGGTGCCGAGCCATTATGCACGATTCATGATGACCTCAGCGGAGCCAATTGGAGTAAGTGGGTGTCCGGTAGAGGCCCGGAGATCGACCTGGTGTGCACGGTGAGACGTTGCGCCCGTCGTATGGCCCTACCGCCTCTTTCGAGGGAACGTCTGCGCCTGAAGTTGAAGATGAACTTCTTGGGCCGCCAAATATTGGCGTTGATGGATCCTGGAGCTGAAAGGTCCTTTTTAGGGCCGGAATTAGCTAAGCTGTTGGGCCAGGATATCATCAAAAGCTCAGGAAGGGACTTCATGGTGACAGCAGACGGAAAACAGACACCCATTATGGGATTTGTTCCTCTCTCAATTGAGCTAAACGGCAATGAACGCTGTGTAGTTTTTCGCGTAAGTGAGGGGCTTGGATACGACTGTATCTTGGGAATGGATTTCCTAAGATCTTTCGGGATCCAACTCGATGCACTGACGGGGAAATGGCGAAACAGGAACTTCCCAGACCTGCAAGCTATGACCCCGAGAGCAGAAGTCTCCGCGGAAAAATCCAGCAAGATCATTTGCTATGCCCTGTGTGAGATAACGGAGACTCAACAGGAGGTATTAGAACGCTTTCTCGAGGCGAATCTTCCACCGGAGTCCGATTCGACTCTACCGGCGACACACTTGGTAAGTCATCATATTGATGTTCAAGGTCACCGGCCTATTAGACAGGCTGCGAGACGAGTGTCGCCGGCGATACTAAAGATAGCTTATGTGAAGGTCGATAAGATGCTAAGAGAGGGCATTATCGAGCCGTCCACGAGCTCCTGGGTTAGCTGCCCGGTAATAGTACCGAAACCGGTGGAGGATATCCGGTTTTGCATCGATTATCGGGTCGTAAACGGCGTCACGAAAAAGGACGCTTATCCGATTCCCCATATCGATAGCATACTGGATAGACTGAGGCACGCTCAGTATATTTCGACGCTCGACCTTAGCCAGGCGTATCACCAAATACCCATGGATGAGGCGAGCAAAGAAATTACTGCTTTCGTGGTTCCGGGCAAAGGAGTTTTTCAGTTCCGTAGGATGCCCTACGGACTGACAAATGCGCCGGCCACGTTCCAGCGTTTGATGGATAAACTCATTCCGCCTGAGTTTGATCCATATGCCTTCGTCTACCTCGATGATATTATTATTGTCACGGACACATTTGAGGAACATTTGGAGTGGCTAGGACGGATACTTGGAGTACTCAGTCAAGCGGGACTGAGACTCAATAGAGAAAAAAGTAAATTCTGTCGTTCCGAAGTACGGTTCTTGGGCTACCGAGTAAATCGTAACGGTTTAGCACCAGATCCGGAGAAAATAGAGCCGATATTAAATTATCCGGCTCCGTCAGAATTAAAGTCCCTCCGCCGGTTCTTAGGAATGGTGGGGTGGTACTCCAGGTTTATCCCCGAATTCGCGAAAATAAAAATTCCCCTAGTAAAACTACTATGCAAAGGGGTACGCTGGCATTGGGGCGAGGACGAACAGGTCGCGTTCGAAAAATTAAAGAATGCGCTGTGCACTGCGCCTATCTTAGTTCGTCCAGATTTCGCGCGACCTTTTCAGATCCAAACGGATGCCAGCGACTTCGCGATCGGGGCCGTCCTGACCCAAGAATACGACGGCAAGGAGCATCCTATCGTTTATATTAACCGCGTGCTCACTAAGGCCGAACGGAATTATTCGGCGTCGGAAAAGGAGTGCCTTGCTGTCGTATGGGCAATAAAAAAGCTTAGACCGTACGTGGAAGGCTACCACTTCGTAGTCATCACGGATCACAGCAGCCTGCGTTGGTTGCACAATATCAAGGATTCGGGAGGTCGTTTGGCCCGATGGGCTTTAGAATTACAACAGCATTCCTTTGATGTTGTGCACCGGAAAGGGGCTCTGCACGTGGTACCCGATGCATTGTCCCGCGCACTTACTGCCGTAGATTCGTTGGACGCGGTGGCCGCGGTCGAAATTAACGACTCCAAATATTCCGCAAAGACGATTTTAGGTTGGTTCAGGGATGATCCCTGGTACGCGGAGCGCCGCGAATCGATAAAAAAGAGGGCTCAGAAATTTCCAGATTGGAAAATAGAGGGAGATCTCATATACTGTCATCGTCCAGAGGCGCTATATGAGACTCTCGAGCCCTCAGGTTACTCGTGGAAGTTGGTGATTCCACGAGGGGCACGAAGGATCGCGATCGAGGAAGCGCATTGTCCTCCGTCGGCTGGTCATCTGGGTGCTCAGAAAACGTACGGACGCGTGAGCCTCAGATATTACTGGCCGGGGATATACCGAGATGTTGTTGACTATGTGCGAGCGTGCGAGACATGTCAACAACATAAGGTAGCGCAGGTTTCTCCCGCGGGACTGATGGGCAGTCGCGTGGTCGAGAAACCTTGGACCGTTGTCGCAGCGGACATCATGGGTCCACTTCCTCCGAGCCGCGCCCAGTGCCGATACATTGTCGCTTTCCTGGATAATTTTACCAGGTGGGTAGAATTAAAGGCCCTCAGGAAAGCGAATGCGCGGAGCATCATACGCGCATTCGAAGACTTAGTGATATTTCGGTGGGGAACTCCCGAAATGTTTCTAAGCGACAATGGGACCGAATTTGTCAATCGAGATGCAGCGAAATTCCTCGATGAGTTGCAGATACGGCACTTTCGCATAGCTCCGTATCATGCACAGGCAAATCCGGTCGAACGGGTCAATCGGGTGATTAAGACCATGATCTCGGAGTTCGTAGAGAACGATCACCGAGACTGGGATGTGCATTTGCATGAATTCCAGTTTGCGGTTAACACCGCATGGCATGCGTCTACCGGAGTGTCTCCCGCATTTTTAAATTTCGGTCGAGACCCGGAAATCACCCCAAATCTCCTTAGATCTGTGGAAGGTCCACGGAAGTTGGTCCGACGCGACCCAGAGAGCTGGGGGTCAAGGATGAAGAGATTACCTCTCATCTTTGACATTGTCCGCGACGCCATCGAGTCTGCGAGTGCGAAGCAGGCTCGATATTATAACAAAGGGCGTCGCGATGTACAATACAGCGTCGGAGACCTCGTGTGGCGGCGTAATCGAACATTCTCGTCGGCTGCCGATAACTTCGCAGCCAAATTAGCGCCGGCATACGAAGGTCCCTACCAGATCGCGAAGAAAATATCTCCGGTGGTCTATGAGTTGGGGGAAACTCATGGCCGCACCAACCCGAGAGTCCATGTGCAGGACCTCAAACCATTCATCGCCCAGCTGCGACGGGCTGATGAAAAAGAGCACTCCTCCGCGGAAATCGAGCAGGACGAACCCGTATCGCCGCCGATTTCCCATACCGGAGCGCGGAGTAGGAAAGAGGAGAGTGAGCTGGCGTCACCGCCGCCTTCCCCTACCTGGCGAGATAGGCTTAGGCCCCGCCAGCCGTGAGTGCTCTACCTGCGAGTTAGTCTATTATGTGGAATAGTCTGTGTGTTGTATGTGTGCGTGCGCAATGTACTAGGTACAATGTTTGTGTTTAGCAGGACAGGAAAAGAATGAGCTGGCAGGCACCTCCCGCAACACCATCGACGGCTGGCTGGTAGTACCACCAGCCAGCCTCAACGGCGCCTCCACCACTTCACCAGCCGCAACAGGCACCCCCGCCGATGCCGATGACCTGGGCACAACACCCGTCCCAGGCCCCGGCGCCCTCCTCATGGGTCCCAAACACCACCGCTGGGGGACCTCCCCAGCAGGGACCTTCCCCCTCCACCGCAGAGTTCGCGCAGATTCGGGAGGAGAACTGGCGACTCTCGGGGAGGGTGGAGCAGCTCGCTTGGGAGCTAGAGGAGGTGCGTCGGGGAGCGGCACCGCGGCGGCAGAGGACCCGGCCGGCCCCGGCAGCATCAGGCCCTCCAGCACCGGCCCGGAAGAGGAGAGGAGGACGAGTGGCTAAGGCCCCACCGCCGAAGCCGGTCACGAGACGCCGGAGGAGAAGGGGAGGAAAGGGGCGGAAGGCCCCGGCCCCGCATCCAGCAGCTCCGCCGCCAGCAGCCCCGCCGCGAGCACCGGCTCCCACCTCCACCGCGGGAATTGCCGCCCGCGTCCAGAAAATGAAGGTGGACTAGTCCACCTTCTATGAAAATTTGTTTTTTTTTATATATATATATGTTTTCTTTTATTTTTAATAAACGGGAATATTGGTGCCGGTACTCGGTTGTTGTTACTGTCCTGCTTGTATGAATGTGAGTGTGGGTTATGTGTGTTGAGTGAATGAAGAATGTTCCACAGTTTTAGGAACCAGTGACCGTGGATGGTTGCTATGTACTCCACCGTGTAAGGGAGAGCGGTTCCCCGCCGGTAGACTGGGTTCTTACCGGTGTGGGAGAAAGGAGTACAGCGGAGGGTCTTCTTGACGAGGTCGAGAAGAACCCGAGCCAGCCATCCAACCCCCCCCCGGAGGTTTACTCTAAGGGGGGGGAAGTGTAACGTGGTATTTTTATCATTATAAAAATCCGTTACAGGCTCAGCTGATTGGGAATATATTAATATTCCCAATGATAGCATTAGCTGAGCTCGGTCCGGGACGTCAACGGTGATCGCTGTTGTTGTCGTTCGACACAGCTGATTGCCGTTTCTCATTTCGCTAGTGTTAGCTAATGAGGCGTCCTTGAAGGGAATTTATAGATTTAAATTCCCTTACTGGGGCTAGCTGATATCGCGCGATCAGCTGGCTATTCACTTCTAGTATCGTAGTCGTAGTGTACGGACGTAAGTCGCTCGACTCGTACTTTATAAATCGAGAATCGCTACTTCGGAGTCGGGAGAGAAGTGTGTGTCGTGGTGTGACGGAGTGCGTTCCCAGATCCCGGATATATCCAGTGGGACCAGCCCAGGAACGGGAAGATTCCTCTGACCACCGCTGCCCGGCTTGGAACACAACGAAAGTAGTAAGTGGAGCGCCACGCGCTCACTGTTTTATAAAAGAGCGTGAAGTGCCGGTCAAGGGACACGGACTTGACCGTGCCCGGTTGCGTTGTGCGGGATCGTGTGCTCCGACTGTCGCAGCAGTCGTCGAGCTCGGGACCTAGTCCTCATCCCCGGGGAACGTCCGCCCAGGTTGCCTGAAAAGCTCCTGGGTGTTTCAGACGACCCATTCCCTGTAACGTGGGGACCGTTGTTGCAGGACGCTCAGCGGTCTCTGCGTTGCCGACGCCGACGGACTGCCGAGAAGTCCGTCCTCCACTAGGTAGGACTACAGAGGGTGTACGGGCACCCCGCGCGGGTTGTTATCACAAAATAATTGTATTTTGTATATTGTGGCCCTTCGGGGAATTATTATATTATCAATTGTATAGCGTCGGATAATAAACCCGCGAATAACATACAGTCCAGTCGTGTCATTATTTCCGACACCGCCTAGTCCTCTCCAACGGGAGAACCTCCTCTGGGCCCCTTTCACCGGAGTCGGTTTCCTCAGGGGTGAGGAGCTACGGTGAAATCTTATAAATAATTGTGACCGCGTTGTAACGTCGGGAGATTCACCTCCTCCCGGGGTTACGCGAAAACGCGCGTTACAAGCTGCGCTCCGGTCAAACTCCTGGTTTGAATCTAGGAGGGGGGATGTGTAACGATGTAAAAAACCGTTGCAGCATCTCTCGACCGATTCCCGATATTAAGAGAATATCGGGAATAAGTTGAGCACACTCGGCACTGTAGCGCCTATGCTGATGTCTGGATCAGCGGGCGAGGCAGTGAGTTGGAGAGAGAACGATGCGAATGCGCCGTGTCTCTGTCCGACGGCCGGGTGTAGCAGAGTCTGTCTCTGTCTCGCTCATTGCGCGCGGTCTAATACCGGGTTAGACCGATTCCTCCAAACAACAATAAGTTTGGCTATGTCGGTATTGGTCCGATTGGTTGTGTGCGTGGGGAGGATCTTGAACTGTCAAACTGATAGTTCAACGATCTTCCTTCATTGCCGTTTTTGTCTTTGAGTTGTGTGGAGTTCAATCGCGTGCGGGTTCTGTCTGTGATCGAGTGCAACGAGGTGGACGGTACTGCACGGAGGAAGACTGCATCGTACAGATTGACTCCCAACCAGCGAATGTAAGTGGGACGCCGCTTCATTTGACTATTGTGTCTGCTGTGACTTTGTGAGTTTCGTTATTGTTTGTGTTTGCGTTATTTTCCCGCGGAGGCTAGCCACCTCACTTGCGCAGGGAGGCAGGAATTGCTTCTCCTGTTGCACCGTAGCACCCCGCGAAGCACTTGCCCTCGGGTTGGACTATCGCCTCCCGCAGGGTCGAGTGACTTCGACCGAACGAAGGTCTTCGCGGCAGAGCCAAAGGCTTGTGCTATGGATTTTAGGAAGTGTCGCGAGCGCAGAGCGAGCGGGCGCTCCCAATTTGTTAGGTCGCGTCGCGTATTTGTATTCGTAAAAATAATTGTAAAATTAGCGAGCGAAATTGGTCCTCGCTAATAAACTGGTTAAATTCGAAAGCGGTTTGTTATTGACACCTTCCAGTATTGTTCGCATTTCAGGGTCACCCGCGGCTTCAACGGAACCACACCCTCGGTCTCTTTCCTCCCGGACGGTCGGGATAAAAATTATTTGTGTCGCGATAGTCTCTGGGGCCTCACCCAGCTTCAGGGAACGATCAATTCGCGTATTACAATATATATATAAGGTTAATTAAAATTTATTACCATATTAAAATTGTACTTGATTGCGGCACGGGTTCCCATTCTCCGAATTATACAAAATTTTAATACAAGTTACTCCTAGTATGATGGAAAAATTTTGTGGGGTGGGCGATAAAAAATTCGCAAAAAATATTCACCCCCTATAGAGATCGGCCATCCAAATATATATATATATATATATATATACAGGGTGTCCGGGAAAAAAGGAGACATTTTTTGAGGGGTGATTTCTGAGGCTATTCTAAGAACTTTTTTGCTCTTGGCATTTTTTGATTTAAAGCTTTATTTCTGAGTTATTCAACGATAAATTTGCCATTAGTTAGACAGAGACGCTTCGATAGTTAAAGTGAGATGGCGCCACTCTGTCTCGCTTCAGCTACCGGAGTGTCTCTGTCTAACTAATGGCATTTTTATCGTTGAATATCTCAAAAATAAAGTTTTAAATCAAAAAATACCAAGACAAAAAAAGTTCTTAGAATTGCGTCAGGAACCACTCCTCAAAATATGTCTCCTTTTTTTCCGGACACCCTGTATACAGGGTGTCCGGAAAAAAAGGAGACATATTTTGAGGGGTGGTTCCTGACACAATTCTAAGAACTTTTCACCCCTTGGAAATTTTTAATTTAGGGCCTCCTTTTCAAATTATTAATGTTTTTCTGTTCGAAAGGTGATTGGCCCTGGTTCGCGGGCTAGCGTCAGCTGGCGCGGTCGCGCGCGGAGACGTAAGCAGCACAGCGCCGTAGCCAGCGTAAAAAGTCCTACGTCGCCCCGAGGCACGTAAATACTTAAAAAATGCTTATAATCACATTCGCACAGTTATTAATAATTTATTGTTGTCCAATTATTCAATTAAAAATATGACAAATAGATGTTAATTGAATAATTGGCATGGACCCATGATACTTGTTATTTTTTTCATTAAAACAACTGTTAATTCATTTATTTCATGAAAAACATAGCTGACTAACAGTCCTCTAATGAATAATAACACACGTGTGTGAGATTTCGTGGACAACGCCGGTCCAATAATCTCACAATTTATTGCATAAATTAATTAGTTATTTCCGCGATTAGTGTTTAAAGTGATAATTAATAAAGTTACAAATATTGTGAAACATTGTGAATAATCACAGTGTTCATTGAAGTGTTAAAAAATATGTGAAAAGTGTTCGTGCAGTGATTGTGGTTATGTTATGCTAATTTTTCAACAATTGTTTGGAAAATTAGGATAATAAATAATTTTCCACCCAAAGGGAAGCCATTCCACGACAGGATGAGGATATTAGGAAAGTGTGCAGTAAATGGTAAGTGTTTAACAGTATTAAATTAACGAATTAAAATGTGTTGCATGTTGCCCTTGTCTAGATTGTTAAAATATTAATTTTAACAATCTGTAATTAATGATACCTGTTATTATTCATTAGAGGACTGTTAGTCAGCTATGTTTTTCATGAAATAAATGAATTAACAGTTGTTTTAATGAAAAAAATAACAAGTATCATGGGTCCATGCCAATTATTCAATTAACATCTATTTGTCATATTTTTAATTGAATAATTGGACAACAATAAATTATTAATAACTGTGCGAATGTGATTATAAGCATTTTTTAAGTATTTACGTGCCTCGGGGCGACGTAGGACTTTTTACGCTGGCTACGGCGCTGTGCTGCTTACGTCTCCGCGCGCGACCGCGCCAGCTGACGCTAGCCCGCGAACCAGGGCCAATCACATTTCGAACAGAAAAACATTAATAATTTGAAAAGGAGGCCCTAAATTAAAAATTTCCAAGGGGTGAAAAGTTCTTAGAATTGTGTCAGGAACCACCCCTCAAAATATGTCTCCTTTTTTTCCGGACACCCTATATATATATATATGTTTGTAAAAGCAGTTTTGACGCCACTTTCTATTTCCAATTTATCTTAATGGAAAATAACATTCTTGATTTAATCCAGCAATCCATTTTAATTTATCTTTTACTGATTAGAAGTTAGCACTAAGAAAGTATAAGTTGGCAGTTTTAGCGGCATTCAATAACATGGCAGATTTGACGACATTTCATATATTCGTAGGCAGTTTCAACGACAGTAGTCAAAAATGCCATTATTTATATTTTTTGGAACAAAAAAAAGGCAGTTTTAACGACAGTTCACCAAAACGCAAACTATACGGGATGTCTCAAGAAAGATAAATTTCTTTTCCTTTTTAATGCAGGAAATAATTTTTTGAATATACAATGAAACAAATAAAATATGTTAGACACAGATATAACAAAACATATAAAGAATAAAAAAGGCATTATGGTGTTAACTCAATTTTAGGATATGTTTGCCTCTATCTAATAAACGCAAATTTTATTTATTGCTAAATTTGGAAAATAATTATTTAAGACAAAATACTTAAAAATAGTTTACCTCCATTCAAATATAGTTATGATGCCTTATAACAAATGCGTAAACTTAAAAATAATCAATTTAACACAGCTATTCAGAAGTTGTAAAATAAATCTCACAATTGCTAGATATTCTGTTAAATAAAGGGCAGTGCAAAATTGAAGGCACTTCCCTTAAAAGGGTTACTCCAGAGGAAGAACCGAGTCGAAAAGTCCTGTACCATTTTTAGATCTAGAACTTAACTTTTTAATGCTTAGATACTTAATGATAAATATGCAACTAGTCACACAAACAAACTATGATACATCAAGTCGGATAGCATTTGTTTGCTTCACTTCATCTATCGGAGTGTCTACCCTAATTAATGGCAGATTTAACATTAAATATCTCGAAAATCAAGAACTAGAAAAATAAAAGGTAAAGGACTTTACGAATCAGTTTACACTCAGGAGTAAAAAATACCTCCAAAAATCAAAAAGTGCGTGTTAAGACGGTTAAAACGAGTCCTCGAAAGTCGATATCGGACAAACGGTTCTCGAGAAATATAGTTTTTCAGATATTCACAGTTAAAAATTTTCTAAAGAAAAAATGGATATCTCGAGAACGGCTTGACGGATCGAGGCTTACTAGGTCTCATTATCTTTGTCTCAAGGTCGTATGTAGGAATATGCATAGCAAAAAAACATAAATTTTATCATCCAAAAATCAGAAAGTGCGTGCTAAGACGATTAAAACGAGTTCTCGAAAGTCGAAATCGGACAAGCGGTTCTCGAGAAATCCAATTTTTAAGATCTTTACAGTTAAACATTTTCTAAAGGAAAAATGGATATCTCGGGAACGGCTTGACGGATCGAGGCTTGCTAGGTCTCATTTTCTTTGTCTCAAGGCCGTCTATCCGAAACCTTAGTTAAGGTTTTTTATAGAACGTCATACGAATAATTCATATTTGTACGGAGTTTATCGGGTTTTTGTTAACATCATGAAATTTTGTGCGAATATTATTTATAAAATATTTTTAAAGAATGGATTTTAATGAGTCATAATGAAGATTTTTAATACTGCGTCTTATAGTTGAAGTGTAACGTAATTTTGAAAAAATCTAGAGTTTTAATATATAAGATTGATCTGGTTTTTTAATGTACAGTCGATCACATAAATATTCGGACACCACAAAAATTTCGAATATTTTATTCCGTGTTTTGGATGTCCATATAATAGGGGAAAATTAGGCTTACTAGATGTTACAATATAGTATACAGATAACAAAACATAAGAAACATTTATTTATAATAACATAATTTTAACAATAACATAAGATAAACAAAAAGTAACTCATTTTTCAGGTCATAAAAATATTCGGACAGTGCAAAAAAGTAGTTTGTAGGATGAAATATATTTAAATAATTTTAAATATTAATATTTTGTTGGATATCCATTTTGTTTAATAACATGTCGAAGGCGTTCATGCATGTTATAAATTATTTTGTTTAAATAATATGGTCTTATTTGTTTCCATTCCTCTTTTAGACGTTTTTTAAGTGTTTCTTTCGAATCTATGGGATGTTTTCAGATTCTACGATCCAATTCATCCCATAAATTTTCTATCGGATTTAGACCTGCTGATTGTGGCGGTGGTTTTAAAACATACACAACAACACACATTTTACATGTGTATAACAGATATTCTTGTACAATTCCTGCCTTGTGTTTCGGGTCATTGTCTTGATAAAATTTTATCTCATTATTACACTTCATTTTTTTCGCACTTTTTTTAAAATTATTTTGTAATAATTGTAGGTATCTGTATTTATCAAGAATATCATCAATAATAACTAATTCACCTACTCCACGGGTCGAAATACAGCCCCACACCATTACAGACCCACCTCCATGTTTTACAATAGGCTGCAAATGTTTCGGATTTAATTCTTCGTTTACTTTTCGCCATACTTTAATTCTCCCATCACTTCCAAAAATGTTAAATTTTGACTCATCAGCAAAAATGACATCGCTCCACCAATCACTGTCTTTTGCAATATATTCTTTTGCAAATTGAAGCCTCTTCTTTCTATTAATTACATTTATAAATGGTTTTTTTCTTGCTATTCTTCCATTGTATCCTTTTGATCTTAAAACTCTTCTTATATTTTCCGGGTGCACTGAGACATTATGATACTCACGTAACTCGGTTGCTAACTTTGGAGCACTTATTCGCGGATCACTTTTAATTTTCCTAATCAAAAAGCGTTTATCCCGGGTACCTAGGATCAGTTTACGCCCACTTTGAGGAATAGATTCTATTCTATCTTCGTTTTTATAACGTTGAACAATGCTCCATACCGTACTTTTACTTATTTTTAGTAAATTTGCAATTTTGCGATATGAATTCTTTTCTTCATAATAAATTATTACTAATTGACGCATGTTGAAGGAAATATTTTTACTTTTACGACCCATTATGATGAAAACTAAAGGAAGATCAACAATTATTGCTACTTATTTTATTCTGTATACTGTCAATAATATATTATATTTGTATTTACAAACAAACGCGTTGCCAAATTGTAATTCCTACATTCGGCTATCCTGCGGGTAAGTATCGCCCCGATACTATTTGTCCTCCTCAAGGTCAGCATCTGGATCACTGTCATACTGATTCGGCCACAGCTTCATGTGGTCCGCTGACGTGCAGGTACTTTTAGGTCCCTCGTGTTCTCCAACCTTGTGAACAATATAGCGATCGTTACGCATAACCGTGGTGATCTCATATGGTCCTAAGAATTTAGGATAGAACTTCATCCCTGGTTTAACTTGTGTTCTTTGAATCGCCACCAGGTCTCCAGTCTTATAGCAATTGGCTACTTTGCGCTTCCGGTTGTAGGTTCTCTTATTTTCAGCCTGAATTTTACTTATGTTGGACAACGCTTCCTGTCTCAGCTGGTCACGTTGATCGTCAAAGACGGCTATCACCTCTGCATCGATGGCTTCCTGAATTTTAGTATCGTTTTTCAGTCTCATGGGGATACCAGTCAGTACTTCAAATGGCGACTTGCCAATACTCCTGCTTAGAGATGAATTTATGTATTGCTGTACTTTGTCGACATGCTTATACCATTCCTCCGGTTTGTCAATGGACAATTTAGTAAGGACAGGAATGAGGATTCGATTTACTCGTTCTACTTGGCCGTTGCCACGTGGTACCCCAGTAGTAACTAAGACGTGTTCAACATTTTCCTCTTTACAATATTCTTCAAATGCGCCAGACGTAAAAGCAGTGCCTCTGTCGGATACAATTCGCCTAGGATTACCGAAAGTGATGGCTTGCTTCTTCAGCCTTACAATTACTTCATTTGCCGTCGTCGATCTAATAGGATATAACCAGGTAAACTTGGAAAATGCATCAACTACTACAAATAGGTGATTATACGTCTTTCTAGTTGATGGCAGTGGTCCTAGGTGATCTACATGATATGTTTCCAAGGGTGTATTACCCTTTGCAATAACATTAAGAAGACCTTCTGGCTTGCCCTGTTTCCTCTCAGCCAGTATACATTTAATGCAATTTCTAATATAATTCTGAATCTTTTGGGACATTCCTGGGAACCAAAATTCTTGCTTTATAATATACTCGGTCCTATTGGACCCAAAATGACCTCGTTCATGCGCTTCCCGTATGATTTCTATTTGCATGTTTTTAGGTATTACCAATTTACTGTTTCCATCATTCTCATGATATAATATTCCTGACTTCAACGTGAATGGCCCCTGACTCTTGGCCAGTTCGCGTAACTCAGGGTCATTAGCTTGTGCTCTCTGTATCTGTGTAATAAGGTTAGTACGATTATTACCTATTAAAAGTATACTTACAGGATTCCGACTCAAAGCATCTACGTGCATCATGGATTTTCCAGGTCTATGTTCAATAGAAAACTGATATTCTCCGATTAGCAATGCCCAATGTGCAACCCGCAGACATGTGTTTTTCTTTGACATCGTTAAGGCAAAGCCTGACAATCCGTAACTATTTTTATCGGCGCATCTAAAACATAAACTCTGAACTTTTTTAACGCTTTAACCACCGCAAGTACTTCCAGCTCATAACTCGTATATTTTTTCTCTGCATCAGAAGTTTTCCAGCTTGCAAAATAGACAGGATGCAACCTTTTGTCGTCATCATTTCTTTGGAGCAATATAGCACCCAAGCCCAACATATAGGCATCGGTATGAAGCTCCGTCTCCGCCCCAGCCTTGTATAATTGTAGTACAGGACTTTGCGTTAACATCAGCCTCAATTGTTCAAAGCTCCTTATCTGCTCATTTCCGAATTCAAATCTGATCCCATTTTTTAACAGTTGTGATAATGGTCTAGCAACATTAGCGAAACCTGGAATAAATTTGCGAAAGTACCCCACAAGACCTAGGAAACTTTGCACCTCTTTTATTGTATTCGGTCTTGGGAAATTAGACACAGCTAGTGTCTTCTTAGGCGACGGCCTAACAGTTCCAGACTCTACTATGTACCCCAAGTATTCGACTTGTCTTTTCAATAGTTCACATTTTTTCCAGTTTATTAGCAAACCGCTTTCGCTTGCCGTGTACAGGACTAATTTAAGTCTCTCGATCCCTTCTACTTCATCTTTGGAAGGTATGATAATGTCATGTAGATATAAAAGAACAATGCCCCTGGCTGTCAATTCTCGGAAGATCACCCGGATATGTCTTTGAAAAACTGCCGGAGAATTACAAAATCCAAAGGGTGCCTTCAAAAATTCGTACTGGCCATCAGGAACGACAAAAGAAGTATACTTTATGCTATCTTCCTCTATGAAAACATGGAAGAATCCGTCCTTTAAATCCAATGTGGTAAAAACCCTGGCTCCTTGCAGCCTGTCCAATTGATCTTCAATCAATGGGAGCGGGAACCGGTTGTGCGTAATTAAAGTGGCGATAATTACTTCCGCGAGCTGAAGAAAGGAAAAGGTGATTTTCCGCAGAAGAAGCAGGCGACTAATCAGCTTTAAATAAAATTATGTTTAATTATGATTATTCAAAAATACAAAGGGAGCTGAGGGTTGCTGGACCCAACAGCGGCAATGCAAAAGAAGGCTCAAGAGATTGATCAGGAGCCCTGATCAATCTAATGACCGTGTAGTTGAAGCCTGGTCACACGACTGGCGTAGTGACCAGTTCCAACTGGTTAGGTCGTTCGACTGGCGAACGCGAAGCGACGGCACCGATGTTCAGGATTCCGCGGTCGAAATGCCTGAAGTACCCAGGGGTGAGAGGATGCCTCGCAAGGAGCCCTTGCAAGTAGGCAGGAGGGTATCTGCGCCAAGAGCCTTGGCTAGACGGAGTGATAGGCAAGGAAGATCTTGAGAGCCTCAAGATCTAACGTGGTATCGGATGTGCTGGGTACTGCGCTGGGTAGGTGTTTCGTCGCTATTGATAAGAGGACATGGTCCCTTTATCAATAGCGAGAAGCGATAAACATGGGCCGTATAGGCGCGCCGCGCGGGCCTAGCCATCTAGCGGCCGTGGGCCGAACTAGACACTATCTCTCACAAACACTCCCCCCCGTTAACGCCCCTGTGGCGTTAACCGACGGATAGGTGATGTTTGCAGATCGCCCGATATCAAAGAGAATGTTCTCGTTAAACAAAGAAAAAATAATACAACGAAGATTTGAGGGTTCGCAATGAACACTTCACAAAAAAATCGCAATACTTAAAACTAAAATTCGCAAGCAAAAATAGAAATAAAACTTAAAACTAACGCAGGTCCGGTGCGCATGCACTAGAACGCCTGTTTGGCTCGGAAGACCATTTTGGCTGACGACAGCTGGAAGTCCTTGCTCCAGCGCAGGGTGATCTTCCTTTGTGCTGCCCAGTCTTTCCATTGGCGGAACCTCCGTACTGCTGTTAGCGGAGCGGCGATGATGATACCGAAGCAACGTATGTACAACGTGGTGGAATCTCGGCTGATCTCCTTGGCGGAGTTGTCGTGGATGATCCCCTGGTCCCATGATGACGAATCCAACGTCTGCAGCTCGGCATGCTCGACTGGCGGCGTCTCCAGGTCCATGGTGTCGTCCACACCTGTTAGTGCAGTCATCAGTATTTGCACTGGTAACCGTAGTGCAGTTGATGCACCCAAGTCTGGCGAGGTGGCATCAATAGCTGAGGTGGTTGCGTCGTCGAAAGCATCGGCGTTTTCGTCTGCGAATTCGGCGAGGAATGTGTCGTCGAATGCCTCCAGCGTTGGCTCTCCAAATTTGTCCAGGTAGTCCTTCACCTCCTTCTCCAGATCCAGTTGGGTAAAACAATCCATCATACCTTGAAGTGCTGGCTCAAGATATTTAATTGACACTGTAAGGGTTGCTCCGTGGGAGGTCCTTTTATAGTAAACAGACGTTGTTCTGACGTCACTTGTTTACTGGCAGGGAAAATTTGAAGGTGTTGAACCGTTTTCGGGAAGCCAACGTATAGTTGAGAACCCGGCCGAATGGATGTTTAGGCAGGCAGTTTGCATAGTTGAGTAATGCTGCGCTGCAATTCCTTCTGGGCAGTCTTGACTAGTGCAACTCTTGCAACAGAGTCAGTTCCGGGAATCATTCGTATGATTCTACCCATTTTCCATTTGCATGGAGCGTTGGAATCCTTTAGGATGACGATATCGCCGTCCTTCAATTCTTGCTCCTTTTTCCTCCACTTTGACCTTGGTTGAAGGGTGTGGAGGTACTCCTTGGACCATTGTCTCCAAAAGGTCTCGGTCACGTGAGATACGTGTTGCCAGCGGTTCAACGTGGTGAGCTTCAAATGAAGCGTGGATTTTTCTGGCGCGGCCAATATTGGACGGCCGATGAGAAAATGCCCAGGCGACAAATAGTCCAAACTGTCCGGGTCGTCGTGCAGGCGGGTCAGAGGTCTTGAATTGAGGCAGGCTTCTATCCGGCAGAGCAAGGTGGACATTTCCAAAGATGTTGGTATAAATGACCCAAGAGAACGACGAAGATGGTGCTTGACCGCTCGCACGCCGCTTTCCCAAATTCCGCCCCAGTGTGGCGTGGATACGGGTATGAATTTCCACTCAATTCCCTCCTTGCTCTCTAATGATTGTGCGTGATTCCTGGCCTCTCGGAAAGCACGTTTTAGTTCGGCATAGGCCCCCAGGAAGTTGGAGCCATTATCACTGTATATTACCGTCGGCTTGCCGCGACGGGCTATGAAGCGATCCAGGGCTGCCAAGAATTCCGTCGAAGTGTAACTGGACACTAGTTCAAGATGGAGGGCCCTGGTAGCCATACAGACGAAGATCGCAATATAGGTTTTGCTAGATTTGGCGTTGCGTCCAGCGTGTTGCTTCACTAGCAGAGGTCCGGCATAATCCACGCCTGTGTGCTCAAAGGGGAAGCTCCTCTGGACTCTTGAAGGCGGAAGTGAACCCATGAGTTCCGTACAAGTTCTCCCTTTGTACTTCGTACAGTTTAAACACTGACGAATGACCCTTTTCGCCATATTGCGTCCATTCAGCACCCAATACTTGCTGCGCACGACAGCCAGTGTTAATTGTAATCCTCCATGTAGTGTGTCGAGGTGGGCCTTGCGGGTAATCAGCATGGCGGCATGGCAGATTGGTAAGATTCTTGGGTGTTTTTGGCTCTCAGATAGTGTGGAGTTGGTCAATCTGCCACCTACTTTCAGAACTCCATCTTCGACGAACGGATTCAAAGGACTCAGAGAAGAAGACTTGGAGAGGGGCTGGCCCTTACCCAAAGCAGTGAATTCTGCCGTGAATTCTTCTCGTTGCACTATTCGTGTGATGTGTAGTTCTGCTGCACGATATTCCTTGGTAGAAGGAAACAGCTGGGCAGGTGACGGTTGGCGGCGGAGTGTACGCGCAATGAATCGGCGTGCAAACACCATTACTCGCACCAATTTTGACCATGATGAGAAGCGTTTCATGAAGAATGAAGCTGGTTCTGGCTCTGGGCCCCAACTATGCAGAACTTCAATTCTTCCTTCTTCCTTCGTGTGCCAACCAGGACTGTCCTTGTAGATAAGTGTCGGTTCTTGAAGCATGGATGGTCCTTGCCACCAAAGGGCAGCGTCCTTCATCTGAGATGGTGTTAACCCACGGGAGTTTAAATCTGCTGGATTCTCCTTTGTGTGGACATAATTCCATCGAGCTTCTGGCAAACTTTCTTGTATATAAGCCACTCGATTGCCGACAAATACCTTCCATTTGGAGGAATGCTGAGAAATCCAGGCCAAAGTGACTTGAGAGTCAGAGAAGCAAGAGATAGCTTCTATCGTGAGTTTCAACGACCTCTTGATGTGAAGCATCAGTTTTATCAGCAGCACGGCCGCGAGCAGTTCCAGTCTAGGGATGGAAACCGCCTTGATGGGAGCCACCTTGGATTTTGCCATCATTTGTCGTATGGTGACTTTCCCAAAATTGTCGATATACCGAGTGTAAACCACGGCCCCATAGGAAAGAGTGGATGCGTCGCAGAATCCAACTAACTCCAGTCGTCCTGAGTTTGGTATTCTGCCGTCCCAACGTGGCACACTGATTGTCGTTAATAATCCGAGCTGCTGATAAGTCTCCAGCCATTTGGATTTGATGGGCTCTGGTATGGGATCATCCCAGGATATCTTCAACAGCCATGTAGCCTGCATCAGCTGCTTCAGCCTGATGGTCACAGGAGAAATCCATCCCATAGGGTCGAAAATCTTCGCGTTCTCGGAAAGCAGGATCCTCTTCGTAAGCGACGTTATGGGAGATGGATGCACTGAAAATGGAATACATCCCTGGTATGATTCCATGATACTCCTAGAATTTTCAGCGGTCCTCCTGCCTCTACTGGGAGGATGATTGAAGGTTCTGAATTTGAAGTATCCTGATTTGCTATGTCCTCAGGAGGTGAACTGAATGCCCATTTGCTCAATTCGAATTCACCTTTACCTAAGAGCTGGATCAGCTGGGTTTTGATGTCTTCTAGCTGGAGGGCGTCATGGGCGCCGAAGAGAATGTCATCCACATACGTGGAATTCAGCAAGATGCTCTGGGCCCGCAACAATCTTTCTCTTAGCGTCGCTTTCACACCCGATGTCGGTAAGCCTAATTCGTCTAATTTTTTTCTCAAGTCGTCTACGTTGAGCGCATCAATATCTAGGTTCGTCATTTCGACAAGATTCGCCATTTTTTCTTCTTTGTTCTCACGTCGTCACTTTACTTTCAACACTTTTCGTATCTCTAATAGCTGAACTCGTTATCCCGGCTGAGCCCCCAAATTTGTAGGAATTAACGGGTTGATACAGCTATTTAGTTTATATAACAATTTAATATGAATATATATATGATACTATACAAAGAAAAGTTGAGAAAGTAATACCATCTGCGTCTGGTTCTCGCGGACTACTGTGTGTGTCCCTTATTCTAAGCATCCCCAATCTGAATACCAGGGATCAGTGCCGCGTTGCCAAATTGTAATTCCTACAATATTCGAAATTTTTGTGGTGTCCGAATATTTATGTGGTCGACTGTATAAGCTGCCACTTACTCTTCAAGCTAAGCATTATTTATATTTTCTGTTTTTATGATACCTATGAATTTCTTGAAGCTTTTTTATTTAGGCAACTTTCTGCTAATCATCTTCACATTGATTATTTGTTGTTTTTTCAAGTCAGCTCGAGCTACGAATGCTAATGAGAAAAGTAGAAAAAAAGTGAATTGTCGATTTGCTAAATCTGTCCACCCATCATCAAAAATAAAAGTTTTGTATCCTTTTTTATTTTAACTTCACTTTTTTATTAACATATTCCTTGTAATTTAAAGATGAAAATCCAACTAAGTACAGTCATAATTAAAACATAAGTCGGTTCATTTTTCATTGTTAAGAATAATTTTGATTAATTACTTTGCAAATTACGTCGTATTTGGAATTACTTTCGTGTTTAAAACAAAATAATAATAATAGTAATATTATTTAATAAATTAAAAAGTTTTCTTCTTTTTTATACAGGGTGTAACAATAATTCCCTTCGAAATGTTAAGGGGTTATACAGGAGATAATTCTAAAAATATCTTTGTTTACCACTTTTCGATCTGAAGCTTAATTTTCACGTTATTTAACAATAAAGATACCATTAACCAGATAGAGACAGTCAACTAGTTGAAGTGAGATAACATTACTTTTTCTCTCTCTCTCTCTCTCTCTCTCTCTTACTTCAACCAGCTGACTGTCTCTGTCTAGCTAATAGCATCTTTGTTATTGAATATCTTTAAAACTAAGTTTTAAATCAAAAAGTGGTAAATAAAAAATCTGTTTAGAACCACCCCTTCTACAACCTTTAATATTTCGAAGGGGATCATTGTTATACCCTGAATATGTGATTAATTAGCTGATCTGTTGTTTACTTTTTTTTAACTTAGTGGCTCAGCGTCTGGTACTCATGTTAACCGACAAAAACATTTGTGCGGATATTCCGCAGTAAATTAAATTCTTTTAGTATATCTACTGCAGAGCAGATTGGACTTAAGTGCTACGAATATTTTTAAGTATTTATGAATTCAAAGAGATTGTTATAATAATTTACTTGTTAATATGCATAAAATAATTAGCTTTATTAATGAGAAATACAAGTTCTGTGATGGTAAAGGGAGGCGAAAAAAAGGTGAAATTTTATATCGTGTGCAATTAATAAATTGTAAGTACACTTATTATAAGTTTATAAAGTGAATATAATATAATTTTTTAAAAATAAGTTCTACTTTAATAGTATTTTATTATAATGTGATATTCTTAAAATGTTTGGTTTTATAGATGATGTATCTACTTTAAAAAGTTTGGTGCAGAATTTAAATAATAATGTACCTGTGATTAATGTTAAAAAAATTTATGCTTCAAGTAAGGTTTATTTGTATTTATTATTTTATTTTATAATTTTATATGCATTCCTGATTTAAAATTAGCTTGATCACAAAAATGTTACCTTACTTTGATTGTTCATTAATAGTTTATTAAATGATGTTCAATATTCTTTTAGAACTTATAGCTCGATAGCACATTTATGTATATATTAAGAAAATTAAGCGAATAATGAAAGTATGTTAACATTTCGTTACAATACCCTGCATATGTATATTACTTATTAAGGATTCTACTTTAAAAGATTGATAGCATGTAGTAATTTAAGTAAAAATATATACGTTTACTTTTTTTATTTTTAATTAGAAGGAAATTGTGGTATAAATTGATAAGTAATACAGGGTGTCCTGAAATTGGCATACTTCCTTTAATAGATAACATCTTAAAGGCAAATCAAGTCAAAATATCATTTATCATTTTCGATTAACAGCTTAGTTTTATTTGGATATTTTTGAATCCCGATGTAAAAAAATACGCCAAGTAGTTATACCCTTCTAAAAACCCCCTTATTCAAAAAATATATATTATTTATACACTTATTTAATGAATTCTCTTAATAAAGGTATAACAATAAAAAGAATATATTTATTTGAAATATATAGTCATTACAAAAAATACATTATTTTTCTTATCTTGTTAAAAAGTATTGAAATCATATATAGAATAAAGCCAAGTATGTAATCTTTATTTATTCTCAGCATATAGTTTATAAAAAATATTTATAAAAAAGAGAAACTGCATTTGAATTGCAGATAGTTTATAAACAAATTGCATGAAAGCTTTTTATATATAGTTTATAAACAATATGTTTATAATTTTTTTATACAGAACTTGGCGAGCCTCCATGCTTTTTTAAATGACACACAATAATCATGTTAATTAAAAATATCTCACTTCTTATAATACCACCCACCTACTATTTTGTCGACACCCCTGCGTCCCACCCCCTTTACACCACCCCCTCCGCTCACTTACTTATTAAATGATTATTATTTATTTCTAATAATTAAAATTAGTTAATTTAATTAAATTTTTATATAATTATTAATAATAAGCACCCACCTACTATTTTGTCGACACCCCTGCGTCCCACCCCCTTTACACCACCCCCTCCGCTCACTTACTTATTAAATGATTATTATTTATTTCTAATAATTAAAATTAGTTAATTTAATTAAATTTTTATATAATTATTAATAATAAGCTCCCACCTACTCTTTTGTCGACACCCCTTCGTCCCACCCCCTTTACACCACCCCCTCCGCTCACTTACTTATTAAATGATTATTATTTATTTCTTATAATTAAAATTAGTTAATTTAATTAAATTTTTATATATTTAATTTTCGCCACCCTTGAAAATCTGCAATTAGTGACATCAGAGTATGACGTCATAGGGCATGAAATAGCGAAATACGTATTCCGAACCTAAATAGATGGAAATAATTAAAAAAAAAATTATAAATATTTACTTTTCGCCACCCTTGAAAATCTGCAATTAGTGACATCAGAGTATGACGTCATAGGGCATGAAATAGCGAAATACGTGTTAGGATCATAAATAGATATAAATAATTTGAAGAAAATTTTATAAATATTTACTTTTCGCCACCCTTTAAAATCTGCAATTAGTGACATCAGAGTATGACGTCATAGGGCATGAAATAGCGAAATACATGTTCCAAACCTAAATAGATGGAAATAATTAAAAAAAAAATTATAAATATTTATTTTTCGCCACCCTTGAAAATCTGCAATTAGTGACATCAGAGTATGACGTCATAGGGCATGAAATAGCGAAATACGTATTCCGAACCTAAATAGATGGAAATAATTAAAAAAAAAAATTATAAATATTTACTTTTCGCCACCCTTTAAAATCTGCAATTAGTGACATCAGAGTATGACGTCATAGGGCATGAAATAGCGAAATACGTGTTCCGATCATAAATAGATGGAAATAATTAAAAAAAAAATTATAAATATTTACTTTTCGCCACCCTTGAAAATCTGCAATTAGTGACATCAGAGTATGACGTCATAGGGCATGAAATAGCGAAATACGTGTTCCGATCATAAATAGATATAAATAATTTGAAGAAAATTTTATAAATATTTACTTTTCGCCACCCTTGAAAATCTGCAATTAGTGACATCAGAGTATGACGTCATAGGGCATGAAATAGCGAAATACGTGTTCCGATCATAAATAGATATAAATAATTTGAAGAAAATTTTATAAATATTTACTTTTCGCCACCTTTTAAAATCTGCAATTAGTGACATCAGAGTATGACGTCATAGGGCATGAAATAGCGAAATACGTGTTCCGATCATAAATAGATGGAAATAATTAAAAAAAAAATTATAAATATTTACTTTTCGCCACCCTTGAAAATCTGCAATTAGTGACATCAGAGTATGACGTCATAGGGCATGAAATAGCGAAATACGTGTTCCGATCATAAATAGATATAAATAATTTGAAGAAAATTTTATAAATATTTACTTTTCGCCACCCTTGAAAATCTGCAATTAGTGACATCAGAGTATGACGTCATAGGGCATGAAATAGCGAAATACGTGTTCCGATCATAAATAGATATAAATAATTTGAAGAAAATTTTATAAATATTTACTTTTCGCCACCTTTTAAAATCTGCAATTAGTGACATCAGAGTATGACGTCATAGGGCATGAAATAGCGAAATACGTGTTCCGATCATAAATAGATGGAAATAATTAAAAAAAAAATTATAAATATTTACTTTTCGCCACCCTTGAAAATCTGCAATTAGTGACATCAGAGTATGACGTCATAGGGCATGAAATAGCGAAATACGTGTTCCGATCATAAATAGATATAAATAATTTGAAGAAAATTTTATAAATATTTACTTTTCGCCACCCTTGAAAATCTGCAATTAGTGACATCAGAGTATGACGTCATAGGGCATGAAATAGCGAAATACGTGTTCCGATCATAAATAGATATAAATAATTTGAAGAAAATTTTATAAATATTTACTTTTCGCCACCTTTTAAAATCTGCAATTAGTGACATCAGAGTATGACGTCATAGGGCATGAAATAGCGAAATACGTATTCCGAATCTAAATAGATGGAAATAATTAAAAAAAAATTATAAATATTTACTTTTCGCCACCCTTGAAAATCTGCAATTAGTGACATCAGAGTATGACGTCATAGGGCATGAAATAGCGAAATATGTTCTCCGAACATAATTAGAGATGGAAATAATTTGAAAAAAATATAAATTTTAACTTTTCCTATCACTTGAAAACTTTTTATTAAGAACGTTACAACATGACGTCATAGAGCTTGATATAAGGAAATGCGTGATATGAACTTAAATAGTTGGAGATACTTTTAAAAAATATTATAATTTTTCAACGCTAACTTACAAAAATTAGTGAAATCCCCCTAAAAAACATCCCGATGTAAAAAAATACGCCAAGTAGTTATACCCTTCTAAAAACCCCCTTATTCAAAAAATATATATTATTTATACACTTATTTAATGAATTCTCTTAATAAAGGTATAACAATAAAAAGAATATATTTATTTGAAATATATAGTCATTACAAAAAATACATTATTTTTCTTATCTTGTTAAAAAGTATTGAAATCATATATAGAATAA
Organism: Sclerodermus sp. 'alternatusi'; assembly: GCA_037305995.1. Lineage (NCBI taxonomy): Eukaryota > Metazoa > Arthropoda > Insecta > Hymenoptera > Bethylidae > Sclerodermus > Sclerodermus sp. 'alternatusi'. Next base: position 127,919 of record JBBEEM010000030.1, read on the forward strand.
AGCCAAGTATGTAATCTTTATTTATTCTCAGCATATAGTTTATAAAAAATATTTATAAAAAAGAGAAACTGCATTTGAATTGCAGATAGTTTATAAACAAATTGCATGAAAGCTTTTTATATATAGTTTATAAACAATATGTTTATAATTTTTTTATACAGAACTTGGCGAGCCTCCATGCTTTTTTAAATGACACACAATAATCATGTTAATTAAAAATGTCACACTCCTTATAATATATAGGAAAACGTTTTAATTTCATAACTGTTACATGAAAACATCCGAAAATTCGTCGAGCGACATGCATTCGTACTTATTACATGAAAAAAGAGAAAATTCGTTAGCAGGAATTCGTAGTTGCTACAGGAGAAAAGCAGAGAAATTGTCGGCAGGATTTAAAGTAAAATCAAATGTTATTTACAAAAGCATGGAGGCTCGCCAAGTTTTGCATAAAAAAATTATAAACAAATAGCTTATAAACTATATATAAAAAGCTTTCATGCAATTTGTTTATAAACTATCTGCGTTTCAAATGCAGTTTCTCTTTTTTATGCATATTATTTATAAACTATATGCTGAGAATAAATAAAGATTACATACTTGGCTTTATTCTATATATGATTTCAATACTTTTTAACAAGATAAGAAAAATAATGTATTTTTTGTAGTGACTATATATTTCAAATAAATATATTCTTTTTATTGTTATACCTTTATTAAGAGAATTCATTAAATAAGTATATAAATAATATATATTTTTTGAATAAGGGGGTTTTTAGAAGGGTATAACTACTTGGCGTATTTTTTTACATCGGGATGTTTTTTAGGGGGATTTCACTAATTTTTGTAAGTTAGCGTTGAAAATTTATAATATTTTTTAATGGTATCTCCAATTATTTAAGTTCATATCACGTATTTCCTTATATCAAGCTCTATGACGTCATGTTATAACGTCATTAATAAAAAGTTTTCAAGTGATAGGAAAAGTTAAAATTTATATTTTTTTCACATTATTTCCATCTATTTAAGTTCGGAACACGTATTTCGCTATTTCATGCTCTATGGCGTCACGCTCTGACGTCACTAGTGACAGGTTTTCCAAAGGTGTAGATAGTAATAAATAATAGGTATTTATAATATATTTTTCAAGTTATTTCCATGTATTTAGGTTCGGTAGACGATATTCCGCCATATAAAGCTATATGACGTCACGCTCTGACGTCAGCTATGGCAGATTTTCAAGGGTGGCGAAAAGGGGAAATAATAAAAAAGATAAAATATATATAATTAAGAAATATTATTCATTTATTTGTAACAGGTTTCCCTGCACTCCTGCCTGAATGCAGGGAAGGGGGTGTTACCTTCGGCCTATCCCTCCTCGGTATCGTCCTTCAGGGCGCCAGCTGGTTAGGTCGGGTAACCAGCAACCCTTCCTGGAACATTCTGTCCTTCGGGAACCCTGCCAAGTCCCCGAAGTCCAGACATTCATTTCTCCTCTCGGGCTCGCCAGAGGGACAGGGCGGCATATCCCGGCCACTCAGTCTCCCCTCAGGGCTGGCTCCGTTCGGTCATAGGAGTATCGGGAATCGTTTCCGACCTCTTCAGGCCCGGAATATCACCTCCCCTCCTCCCGTCAACCCGCTTAGGGTGTTGGGTACAGGGCGAGAGCAGTCGATATCCTTGGGGAGCACTCCCAGATCTCGAGTGGGGCAGCCTCGCCTGGCCGAGCCCGGCGCCCCGCTTTGGCCCTACAGCCCCGCCGGGTCTACGCCGAGTCGACCAGTCCCCGCTCTCCTCACGGACTGGTTACTCCCCCTCCGATATCTCGGCCTGGATCCAGGGTGCCTTCCGCCCCTCCTGGAGTCCAGCCGCCTGCCAGGAAAATCGGGGAATCCCTTCGGACTTCCTCGATTTCCCTGCCGGGAAGTCGACGGCCTCGTCTCTCCAACATACGCAGGCCAGCGCCTCGCGTTGTTGTTGATTCGACGGCTCACGCACGACTCCTCGATCTCGGGATCTTTTCCTGTTATCCCGTCTTGCGGATCATCCCGTGTAGGCTGTCTCTCCCGTCTTAGGGTATCCTGACGGATACCCCACGACTTCCTGGGAGCGCCGGAACTCTCATCCGGACTTCTACCAGTCCTACAGGGACTCTCACAGGTTCCGCTTTCCCAGGGATACACAGCCCTGGCAGTTGGCTGCTGCATCCCGGTTCCGTTTCACCTCGCAAGCCAGGGTTCATAGGTCGAAACCCCGTTCCTGCATTTCCTTACCGAAATGCAGTCCCTTTTCGTGATCTCGATCTATCGTGATTCCCTTGAATCACGACAGATGTCGCCACTCACACCTTTGTGAGGCGATTCCTATTCTTATCTCAGAATTTCTAATTTCGAGAGCAAAAGCAACAGGAATTCCTGTTACATATTATTACAATTACTCTTAATTTATAATGGCTAATTTATAATTAAATGTGATAATATAAATATATAATTCATTAATTATTAATAGTATTTTGTTTATTTATTAACATAATATAATAATTAATGGGAAAATATATTTTCCTTAAAAATTTATTTAATTTTCCACGCTAAATGGGCAACTTAGGTGGAGAACATGGCATTTCGGTATATCAGCGTAAATGACGTCACGCCGTGACGTCACTAAATGCACGGTTTCTAGCGGTGCGAAAAAGATGGAGATGGAAACGACGACGACGACGACGACGACAACGAAGACGACGGAACTGAACATGCTCTTTTCAAAAATTGAAAAAGTATGAAATTTATGCAGATGCACTTTTTATGCATTTTGGTGCAATTAAATGAAAACAATTTTTTTTTTTCCTTATTTAGCTTCAGAAGGTTTTAAACGTGTTTTTGAGTTAAAATTTCTTTAAAAAATCGACTTCAAATTTTTAATGTTTCGGGAAAAGTATACTCGGTGTCTCGCGTACAGTAGCACATAATGTCACTGTAAGGTTATGCCACTTGGCGCGGGGACTCTACCGAGTCTCCTGATAGCGCGATGTTTACATCACATTATCGTAATGTAAACATCACGTTCTCCTATGTAAATCTGTGGTAAGTGCGAATTTCTGACTGTAAAACTGACAGTTCAACGATCTTTCCTCATTGCTTCGTTATCTGTGGCCCCGGTTAATCGTGCGTATTTTGTGTGCGGAAGCGTGCGTGATCTTAGTACAATTGGTGGCATCGCGTGTTGAGGATCCGACCGAGGAAGAAACGGTGAAGGACCGAGGTCGTCCGAGAAGTCGCGAGCACCAAGGATACCCGCGACCTGCATTTGCGCGGACTAGCCCGGCGATAAATGTAAGTGGGACGCCACTTTGTAATAGTTTTGTCCGATTTGTTAATTGCTTGTGTAGTCTCCCGTGGAGGCTAGCCACCTCACCTGCGCCGGAAAGCCAGCGGTACTTTCCAGGCTGCACCGTAGCACCCCGCGAAGCACTTGCCCTCGGGTTGGAGAATCTCCTCTCGCAGGGTCGAGTGGACTTCCGATTTAAGAAGGGCTTCGCGGTATAGCCGTTGGCTTGTGCTACGTGCTTGTGCTTAATTAATTAGTTATATAATTTTTTAAAATAATTTCCTCATAAATTTCTTTATTCGATAGTAAGTTTTTATACTTTTACGGTTATATAGAATGAACTATGGGAATTACGCATTTTCCTATTGAAAGTCTTAATTTTTATAACTAATTAGTTTAAATAATTATTAGATTTGTTATTTCCGCTCGCTATTTGATATTTTTTCTTATCGCATCCGTTCGAACCCTATACTGCACGTGTAATTCTGTAACTTCAGCATTCTTACGCTCCGGGGTTAGAGCAGTTGTTTACCGCCACCTCGGCTCCCGTTGGAGTCAGCAAAGGTAAGCTCTAACTGTTGCAGAACTTTCTAAAACGTTTTAGAATGTTCTGGAACGGTCGTTGCGGATTGATTCTAAAGCATTGTCCGATTTTGGCCACGTTTAAGATCGCACTGCGGAAGTGAAAGTGCGAAGTAGAGCCCATTGGCTCACCAAGGTGAACGAGTCGCAACCCCCGACGTCTCGGGGCAAGGATGCGAAACCCTCGTCACGTTCGTAAGGGGTTCAAGGTTTACCCTGCCTGACAGAAGATGTATTAGGGTGTTCCGAAAGTTTCTTTGTCTTCATGCAATGAATGGCCTCCACCTGGCTCTGTTTGTGTAAATATGTAGGGCTTATCTATTAGACCCTATGTCATCTGTTTCAGTCTTCCCCCAAAGCTCTTTTACAGTAAGTTTCGTTTTGTGCCACAATCTCTTTTAAAACTTTCATTCACAGCGTTGAACATGGGTAACGAAAGATGACATTTACAGCATATTATGCTTCATTGTTTTCTAAAAGGTGATAGTGAAAAGTCGGCAGGTAAACCTTGAACCCACTTACGAACGTGACGAGGGTTTCGCATTCCGTGCCCCGAGACGTCGGGGGTTGCGACTCGTTCACCTTGGTGAGCCAATGGGCTCTACTTCGCACTTTCACTTCCGCAGTGCGATCTTAAACGTGGCCAAAGCCGGTCTGACAGAGACACGACGCGATCCCATCGCATCTCTCTCCAATTCACTGTTTCGCCAGCTTGATCCAGACATCAGCCTAAGCGCTACAGTGCCGACGTGTGCTCAACCTATTTCCAATATTCTCATAATATTGGGAATCGGTCGAGAGATGTACATTTACTAACCGCAAACAGATCAATCTTAGAAACACCCATTACTGGGCACCGGAAAATCCTCATTACATGAGAGAAATTGACTACCAACATAAATGGAGTGCGAATGTTTGGTGTGGAATACGGGGAGAACAATTAATTGGACCGTTTTTTTTTGAAGGACGATTGACAGGACAAAAATATGCTGATTTTTTGTCTGAAATTTGCCCTTATTATTAGAAAATGTACCGCTCAATGTTCGCAGCCAAATCTGGTATCAACACGATGGATGCCCTGCACATAATGTTAGAGATGTTTTGGACAGACAATTTCCGAATCAGGTCGTGGTGGACAGTGTGAATGGCCTCCAAGATCACCCGATCTAACTCCTTTAGACTACTTTTTGGGGGGCAATTTAAAAGACGTAGTGTATTTTGAATCACCAACAACAGCTGAAAATATGAAACATCGCATTCGGGAAGCGTGCTGTACACTAAGTGCTGATATATTTAAAAAAATCCATTTCCTCATTAATTAGTAGACTGCAGCATTGCATTAATGTCGATGGACATCAGTTCGAACATTTATGTTGATACCAATAAATAATGTAAATAAATAAATTTTAATTTTGATAAATTTAATCATGTAAACATCAGGTTATCCTGTGTAAATCTGTGATAAGTGCGAATATCTGACCTAATTATTTCGCGGACAATATGTTCTTGAAACAAAGTGAAATTACTCGTTAATTAATAGACTTACGACTAATGCAAATCAGTACTTTTTTACTCAAAATATCGCGCTCTTTCAGATCCTAATATAAAAAATATAAGTTCCATTAGAAAAAATGAAGTTGACCTTGAAATCTCCGAAATGACACCACCAAAAAAAAAATAGTGCATCTGATAATGCAGCCCTCGGAACCATATATATCTAAAAAAAATTGTTTTCATACCATGCATATTTTAGAAATAAAATAGGTGAGCATGTTACGTGGGACACCCTGTATATATATATATATATATTATGTATTCCATTGCAAACACTGTCAATTTTGACAATTACATTTACATAATTCCATTTATAACAATTAAATTATAACAAACGAATAAACATTATGCGTATATTCAATAAGTAAGACGAGAAATACCGGCGGTGATGATTGGAGCGACAAAGAACCGTATAAAGCACCCCAGAACGCTGCGGATCGCCATAGAACGCCGTGGAAAGTTCTGAAACATTCCAGAACATTCTGAAAGGTTCCAGAACGTTCTAGAAGGTTCTGGAAGCTTCTGGAACCTGAATTGAAAGAATTAAAATTATTTGTTCCCTTTTGGTGAGTATTTCAACAATTCCATTTAATTTATTTCTGATAACTAGTGTTCTGCAAAAAATTAAATAATAATTTCCGTGCAACCAATTAGTGAGTGAAATTAATAGTGAAATATATTTTCCTTAAGATAAATTAGATCTTGCAAACGGTCCGTGTGCAATAGGTCCGTGGACAAAAGGGACGTGCGCAAACGGGCTGTGCGCAAACGGTCTGTGTGCAAATGGGACGCTCCTCAAAATACTTCATCTGGCATGTCTGGTGGAGACTGCTGGGATAAAGGAGCCTTCCACGTCTCAAAACTTTCAGTTCAACCTTAGTTCACTGCCGAGTGCACGTCTTTCTATAACTTCTCTATAAATTTCTATTCAAAATTTGCCTCATTTCGCCCAAGCCCAAAACTACAAGGAATTACTTAGAAAAAGGAACATATCGAAAACGAGAGTATCGACAATCCAAATTTTGAATACGACGAGGAGGCAAAATGGAATGAGTTGGCAGAGGAGGGAAAACAGGAGGACGCCGTGATAGAAGGCGGTAGTGACTATGATATTGATAATAATGAAAATTATATCAGAGATGGGGATTATTTGGACAAAATGCTATGTAAGAAATCTATACTCGCAGCGTTCAGGGTAGAAAGAAATATGATAGTTTGCTTTGATTGTTTTAATCGAAAACCGAGGAAGGCAAATTACAGAGTATGTAAGTTTTACCATGTTATTTCTTACCAATCTAGCGCAATTTGTTGTGAAGATTGCAACATAGAATTAACCGAACAAAGTCCAGCTGATTATTGCTGGGATTGCGCTCAATTTTATTATACCGAAAAGTCTGTTATGAATGAACTACTCATAGAAAATTTAGATAGCTTTGTTTTATCCCTTGTAAATGTTAATCTTTGATAATTATATTATATTAATATTGATATATACTATATCAATATTAATATTCTATATTTCTTTTTTATTATTCATTATACACATTTCTTCTTCTCGTTGTATTATTAAGCTGAAATCACGAAACTATTGAAAATTTGTTAACAATATGCTTAAAAATCTGTATGGAGAACTCGACGAGCCTCCAATAATATTATAAGAAATATAAAATGATAGAAATGACTCGCTAACCATTATTATTGGAATACTATGATTTGAGAGGAATTAAAATCATATATCATTTAAAAAACATGGAAGCTTGACCAGTCCTCGATAAAATTTTTAAGCGCATCCTTGAGAAATTATTTATAAAATATTGTAAGCATATTACTGCGAAATTATATGATGAGAAAGATTACATACTTGGCCTTATTTTATATGTAATTTTAATACCGTTTGAAAAAATGTAAGTAAAATGAAGTATTGCTTGTAAGAAATAATTTTTTCAATAAATATAATTTAAAAAAAATATAGCATTTAGGATTTATTTTTTTTTTAAGAGGCGTCAATAGATAAATAGAATTTCTTTATAAGGGGATTATTACTTGATATATTGTTTTTACACTTAAAGTACTTTGGGGGGGGATTAGTTTTGAGGAGGTCCCCCTTTCTCCACGTTACAATTCGACACGTAACTACTCGACACGACATTTTCAAGTGTAATGATAAGCGATTTAACATAATAACAAATAAAGACGAGGTACCACACACACACACACACACAGGAATTAACTACTTAGAACGAACCATCCATATACACATTTTATTGTAAAATGTGCAACTAAATATTGCCATGTTGCACGTTTTGAATTGTTACGTGTCGAATTGTAACGTGTTGAAATGGGGATCACTTATTAGTTTTATCCATGAAATGATAATTTTTCTTATGGAAAGATTCGGACAGAAGATGTATTAGGGTGTTCCAAAAGTTTCTTTGTCTTCATGCAATGAATGGCCTCACCTGGCTCTGTTTGTGTAAATATGTAGGCTTATCTATTAGACCCTATGTCATCTGTTTCAGTCTTCCCAAAGCTCTTTTACAGTAAGTTTCGTTTGTGTTACAATCTCTTTTAAAACTTTCATTCACAGCGTTAAACATGGGTAACGAAAGATGACATTTACAGTATATTATGTTTCATTGTTTTCTAAAAGGTGATAGTGAAAAGTCGGCAGGTAAACCTTGAACCCCTTACGAACGTGACGAGGGTTTCGCATCCGTGCCCCGAGACGTCGGGGGTTGCGACTCGTTCACCTTGGTGAGCCAATGGGCTCTACTTCGCACTTTCACTTCCGCAGTGCGATCTTAAACGTGGCCAAAACCGGACAATGCTTTAGAATCAATCCGCAACGACCGTTCCAGAACATTCTAAAACGTTTTAGAAAGTTCTGCAACAGTTTGAGCTTACCTTTGCTGACTTCAATGGGAGCCGAGGTGGCGGTAAACAACTGCTCTAACCCCGGGGCGTGAGAATGCTGAAGTTACAGAATTACACGTGCAGTATAGGGTTCGAACGGATGCGATAAGAAAAAATATCAAATAGCGAGCGGAAATAACAAATCTAATAATTATTTAAACTAATTAGTTATAAAAATTAAGACTTTCAATAGGAAAATGCGTAATTCCCATAGTTCATTCTATATAACCGTAAAAGTATAAAACTTACTATCGAATAAAGAAATTTATGAGGAAATTATTTTAAAAAAATTTTATAACTAATTAATTAAGCACAAGCACGTAGCACAAGCCAACGGCTATACCGCGAAGCCCTTCTTAAATCGGAAGTCACTCGACCCTGCGAGAGGAGATTCTCCAACCCGAGGGCAAGTGCTTCGCGGGGTGCTACGGTGCAGCCTGGAAAGTACCGCTGGCTTTCCGGCGCAGGTGAGGTGGCTAGCCTCCACGGGAGACTACACAAACAATTAACAAATCGACAAAACTATTACAAAGTGGCGTCCCACTTACATTTATCGCCGGGCTAGTCCGCGCAGATGCAGGTCGCGGGTATCCTTGGTGCTCGCGACTTCTCGGACGACCTCGGTCCTTCACCGTTTCTTCCTCGGTCGGATCCACACGCGATGCCACCAATTGTACTGAGATCACGCACGCTTCCGCACACAAAATACGCACGATTAACCGGGGTCACAGATAACGAAGCAATGAGGAAAGATCGTTGAACTGTCAGTTTGACAGTCAGAAATTCGGTTCCACGACACGACCTCGCAGCCACTACCTCATACGACGTTACCTCGCACGACATTACCTCGCAAACCATTACCTCGCGTGTCAATAACCTCGCGACGACATTACCTCGCGTGAAAAATTTCAAATTGTATTTTCATGATATTTTCTTATTTTTTACTATAATTTAAGCAATTTTTGAAATGGTAACACCCTAATTTTTTTTTCGCGGAATTTTAATGAAAATTAATTGTATTATTTTCGATTATAGCTTAACACAATTTGATTTTTAAACTTTGTAGTTTTTAAATATAAACTAAAATTTAATTTGGTTTTTAAATTTTTATTTGTAATACAAAAAAAATTTGTTTATTTTCATTATGTTTAAAATTTTTATAATTTTTACTAATTTATTTGTTTTTTTTTTTAATTTTTTATTTTTTTATTGTGCTTTATATTTTATACAATTCTGGGTTTTAATATCAATTGATATTTTTTTAATTTTTTTGCAGTTTTATATTGTAAGCAATGCTTTGCAAGTAATCTTCTTAATTTATATCTTTATATTTAGTAACAATTGTTTTTATATTCTCAGTGGAATTTTTATATTTTTTTCGTGAAAATTGTGTTGTATTATTTGGATGAGCCTTAAGTTGGTCCATTTTCATATTAACTTATCCTTGGTCTTTTTTTAAACCTTCTATAAACTTCCATATGGTTGGATGTTGACATTGAAGTAAATTTTGGAATGAAAATAAATAAATAGGATTGACCCACCAAAATATAAAAAAAACTAATTGAAAACAATAATATTATCACAAAATATTTCGCCTTACTAAAGTGATGAGTCTATCATTCGCTTCTCAACCTTATGGCAAGATCAATGTGAGCCCCCCACCAGCCGAACCCCTCTCCTACACTACAATCAGTGTATAAATGAACAGAAACATTAGTTTTATAAACATAAATTTATACCTTAAAAAAAAATACTCAATAATGACAAACAGTGAACATGATAAAACAATTTAAAATAAAACAACTATAAAAATATTAAATACAGTTGTTATTGCCTCAAAATAAACAAACACCAAACAAAACAATAAAAATAATAATTAAAAATGATGAGATTGAATACAAAAAAAAATTCGAAAATAATTCCTGCGAGGTAACGTCGTTGCGAGGTAATTGGCTTGCGAGGTATCAGGAGACTCGGTAGAGTCTCGCGCCAAGTAGTATAGCCTTAGAGTGACGTCATGTGCTATGTGCGCGAGACATTGAGTATCCTTTTCCCGAAACATCAAAAATTTTAAGTCGATTTTTTTAGGAAATTTTAACGCCAAAATATGTTTTGAGGCATTCTGAAGTTAATTTACGAAAAAAAAAAAAAAAAAAAAAAAAATTTTTTTGCTTAAATGCACCAAAATGCATGAAAAGTGCAGTTGCATAAATTTCTTAATTTTTCAATTTTTGAAAAGTGTATGTTCAGTTCCGTCGTCGTCGTCGTCGTCGTCGTCGTCTCCATCTTTTTCGCACCGCTTGAAAGCGTGCCATTAGTGACGTCAGAGCGTGACGTCATAAACACAGAGATAGCGAAATACCGTGTTCTAAGCTTATATTATCGGAAATAGTGTTGAAAATGTTATACGTTTATAATGTAAATTAATTTTTTTATTTATTATATTTATTATTCATATTATTTTAATAAATAAACTAAATATTAATAAAACTAATTAATAATTAATAAATTATTGTTTCATTTTTATAAATTAACCATTGTCATTTGCGAATAATTCTAATAATAAATGAGTAATATTATTTAATTATTAATTATTTATTATTTTTTATTTACTTTTCGTAATACTTGAAAACGTACCATTACTGACGTCAGAGCGTGACGTCATATGACCACATATCGAGAAATAACGTATTCCGACAAAAATTGTCGGAAGTAATGCGACAAAAAATTCTAAATTTTCATTGTTTATTAATTTTCGAGCGTCTTGAAAACGTAGCATTAGTGACGTCATAGCATGACGTCATATGGCTACATATGGCGAAGTATATCCGAAGCAAAATTGCTGGAAGTAATGCGACAGAAAATTATAAATTTTTATTGTTTACTAATTTTCGAACGTCTTGAAAACGTAGCATTACTGACGTCAGAGCGTGACGTCATATGGCTATATATCGTGAGATACCTTGTTTCGAACCTAAAAAAGACGGAAATAATGTTAAAAAATATTATAAATTTTTGTTATTTATTGGTTTTCGCACCCTTTGAAATGTGCCATTTGTGACGTCAGAGCGTGACGTCATATTTTGCTATATACCGTGAAATAACGTGTTCCGAAGCTAAATAGTCGGAAGTAATGCGACAAAAAATTCTAAATTTTGATTGTTCATTAATTTTCGAACGTCTTGAAAACGTAGTATTAGTGACGTCATAGCATGACGTCATATGGCAACATATTGCGCAGTATAACGAGTTCCGAAGCAAAATTGTCGCAAGTAATGCGACAGATAATTCTAAATTTTCATTGTTTACTAATTTTCGAACGTCTTGAAAATCTAGTATTAGTGACGTCAGAGCATGACGTCATATGGCTATATATCGCAAAATAACATGTTCCGAATCTAAATAGTCGGAAATAATGTTAAAAATTATTATTATTTATTACTTTTACCCACCCTTGAAAATTTGCAATTAGTGACATCAGAGTATGACTTCATAGAGCATGAAATAGCGAAACAAGTGTTCCGAACCTAAATAGATGAAAATAATTAAAAAAAATATTATAAATTTTTACTTTTCGCTACACTTGAGAATCAGCAATTAGTGACATCAGAGTATGACTTCATAGAGCATGAAATAGCGAAACAAGTGTTCCGAACCTAAATAGATGGAAGTAATTAACAAACTATTATAAATTTTTACTTTTGGCCACACTTCAGAATCTACAATTAGTGACATCAGAGTATGACGTCATAGGGCATGAAATAGCGAAATGAGTGTTCCGGACCTAAATAGATGGAAATAATTAAAAAAAAATATTATAAATTTTTACTTTTCTGCCACACTTGAGAATCTGCAATTAGTGACATCAGAGTATGACGTCATAGGGCATGAAATAGCGAAATACGTGTTCCGAACCTAAATAGATGAAAATAATTAAAAAAAATATTATAAATTTTTACTTTTCGCCACACTTGAGAATCAGCAATTAGTGACATCAGTGTATGACGTCATAGGGAATGAAATAGCGAAATAGGTGTTCCGAACCTAAATAGATGGAAATAATTAAAAAAAATATTATAAATTTTTACTTTTCGCCACCCTTGAAAATCTGCAATTAGTAACATCAGAGTATGACGTCATAGGGCATGAAATAGTGAAATCGTGTTCCGAACCTAAATAGATGTAAATAACTAAAAAAAATATTATAAATTTTTACTTTTCGCCACCCTTGAAAATCTGCAATTAGTGACATCAGAGTATGACGTCATAGGGCATGAAATAGCGAAATGCGTGTTCCGGACCTAAATAGATGGAAATAATTAAAAAAAAATATTATAAATTTTTACTTTTCTGCCACACTTGAGAATCTGCAATTAGTGACATCAGAGTATGACGTCATAGGGCATGAAATAGCGAAATACGTGTTCCGAACCTAAATAGATGAAAATAATTAAAAAAAATATTATAAATTTTTACTTTTCGCCACACTTGAGAATCAGCAATTAGTGACATCAGAGTATGACGTCATAGGGCATGAAATAGTGAAATCGTGTTCCGAACCTAAATAGATGTAAATAATTTGACAAAAATACTTATTATACATTTTTACTTTTAGCCACCCTTGAAAATCTGCCATGGCTGATTACAGTGCGTGACGTCATATAGCTTTATATGGCGGAATATATTCTTCCGAACCAAAATACATGCAAATAACTTGAAAAATATATTATAAATATTTACTATTTTTGACTTTTGGCACCTTTTGAAAATCTGTCACTAGTGACGTCAGAGCGTGACGTCATAGAGCATGAAATAGCGAAATACTTTTTCCGAACTTAAATAGATAGAAATAATTTGAAAAAAATATAAATTTTAACTTTTCCTATCACTTGAAAACTTTTTATTAAGGACGTTACAACATGACGTCATAGAGCTTGATATAAGGAAATACGTGATATGAACTTAAATAGTTGGAGATACTATTGAAAATATTATAAATTTTCAACGCTAACTTACAAAAATTAGTGAAATCCCCCTAAAAAACATCCCGATGTAAAAACATACGCCAAGTAGTTATCCCCTTCTACAAACCCCCTTATTCAAAAAATATATATTATTTATACACTTATTTAATGAATTCTCTTAATAAAGGTATAACAATAAAAAGAATATATTTATTTGAAATATATAGTCACTACAAAAAATACATTATTTTTCTTATCTTGTTAAAAAGTATTGAAATCATATATAGAATAAAGCCAAGTATGTAATCTTTATTTATTCTCAGCATATAGTTTATAAACAATATGTATAAAAAAGAGAAACTGCATTTGAAATGAAGATAGTTTATAAACAAATTACATAAAAGCTTTTTATATATAGTTTATAAACAATTTGTTTATAATTTTTAAATATATGATAAATTCATGCATGTATCTCTATTCAAACAATAGAAAATAGTTTATCTGACTCTGTTGTTCCAAGCAACTTTCGATGTTTCTCTTTATATAGGGTGTAACAAAACGCCTGCACTTTCTTATGGAGTGATTCCTGACGCTATTCTAAGAATTTTTTCCTGTTGCGATTTTTTAATCAAAAGCTTAGTTTTCGAGATATTCAATGATACAGGTACAATTAGTTAGACAAAGAGAAGCAGATAGTTGAAGTGAAATTTATGAGCATTGCTCTGTCTTGCTTCAAGTATCTGTCTGTCATTGTCCAACTAATTGCGCCTTTATCATTGAATATCTCGAGAACTAAGTTCTAGATTATATAATGATATAGGACTTTTCGATTCAGTTTACTCTCAGAAATCTATCCTTTAAAGGAAGTATGCCAATTTCTGGTCAACCTGCATATAATTATTTTATATGTTTTTAAAATGTATATAAAGCCTTGATACAAATAAATTTTTATTTTTAATTTAATTTCTCTGTACATTTTTTCTTAATTTAAAAATTATGCGCTATAATATATTTATTGATTATTGACTAATTTTTCTTAATATTCTTCAAAATATATTATTAATAATGTCTAAACGGTAAGTTTTATATACTGAAATAATGTTACTATGTCTTATTTTAACTAATTATTAATGTCTAAATTATAGCACTTTGATTAGGAATATTTTGGACCTTCTACCCCAAATCAGAAAATTATCTCAAGTTCATCTTTTAAACACACCTTAAAATTATTGCATTTGTTAATGCTATTTATTACTTCCTTTATTAAAGTAAAGTCAATATTTAAGAGGTTGTAGAAAGGATAATTTTAAGACGATTTTTTATTTACTACACTTTAATCTGAAGCTTAGTTTTTAAGATATTTAATGATAAAGGTACTATTAGTTACATAACAATCAATTGGTTAAAGAGAGATAACACCGTTTTGTCTCACTTCAACTACTTATCTGTCTCTGTCTAACCAATAGTACCTTCATCATTAAATATCTCAAAAACTAAGCTTCAGATTAAAATGTGATAAATGAAAAATCGCCTTCGCACTCTTTTCATCCCCCTTTCTGCATTTAGGATCCCTGTTGACAGGTGTGTATTACAATACCGAGAACGTAAGCCCATTTATACATAATTTCCGAAAAAAGTGGAAATTATTTGAAAGGTGATTCCTGATGCTACTCTAAGAATTTTTCACCCCTTTAAATTTTTTATTTTAGGAGTTCATTTATAAGATATTCAGCAATAAAGATACTATTAGTTCGATAGAGACACTCCGATAGTTGAAGTGAGACAGAGGAGCGCTACCTCACTTCAAATATTGTAGTGTCTATCTAACTAATGGCATCTTTATTATTGAATAAATCAAAAATAAATCTTCAAATCAAAAAATGCCAACAGGAAAAAGTTCTTAAAATAGCATCAGGATCACACACTTTAAGAAAGTGCGATTGCTTTATAACATTCTCTATTTAATTTTATTGTACTTCATAATAAAATATAAATGGAAAGAAAAATATTTTACGACAATTTATTTATTGTATATATAATTCATATACAAAATGTACTAATAACATGTTCCACTAATTTGAAGGGTTGAAAGATCTGAAATTTAAGGGGAAATTTAAATAGTGTTTTTACAGGGTGTCACGAAAAAAACGTCTCTTTTTTTTCGGACAACCTGTATAAACATAATTATTTTAACAGTCTAATTAAGTAAATAATTGAAATACATTATTTAAAATATATTACTATTTATATTATTCTTAAAATTGTAATAGAAAAAAAAAATAGATAAAATGTTTATTTATGATTATGAAAAGAGAAATGACATTATGATACCAAAAATGATAGCATATTTGTTTCATAATATTATTGCATAAAGTACTATCATTGAAGAGAAAGCAAAAGAGAAATTAAGCATATATTTTTATTTATTTAATTACTACAAATTTTAATCATATATAATAATTTATATAATTTTCAAATTTAGTTTTCTATTTTTTAAAAGTTTTACTTATTTACAAAAAAAAGAAATTTTACTTCAAATATAGTTTAAAACTTTCTGATTCTATGTATATATAGAATTTTATAATGTATACTGTTTTTATAATATATATGGTTATTTAACAAATGTATATGACAATGTATATACAAAATATTGCCAAGCCTGTCTTGGAATTTGACATAAGACATAAAATATTTCCAGGGCAGACCTGGATGTTAACAAATGTCCTGGAATATAACGTAATACACTTAAAAGTGGCTTGGAACATAACAATAGACATATATATATTTATATATATATATATATATATATATATATATACACACACACACAGGGTGATTCACTTAAGGTGTTACAAGTTAATTTCTACGGATGTATTATTAATATTGAATTTATTTTTTTTAACTGTTTTCATTCACAAATTTGAAATTTGTCGAAATTTGATTTCGATTATTGTAATTTTTAAATTTTATGTTTTTATTGGATTATCTACATGAGAAGAGGTTTAAAAAAAATTATGTGAAATTCTGTTCTTCATAAATGAAAATTTTTATTGATAATAATAAAACTAAAACGGAACATTAGAAAACCATTAAAGAAAACAAGTACCATTAAAATAATGCCTATTATTAAAACACCAAAAGCATAAAAGACATTTGTAAAATAAACTGTCATATTCACTGTATTACATATTTATTTAGCAACTTTTATATCAAATTAATTAAGCAAGTAATTAAGAAATTTTATTACACAAATTTAAAATTTACTTTCCAATGACTTGGAAATATAACTTTATTTAATATTATTATTTAGCATTAATTGGCACTTAAGAAATAATAAGCTACATAATACAATTTTATAAACAACATATACATATAATAGGAATTCACGATTTTTGCAATAAAACTCAATTTAACTTTAATTCAAAGTTCAATGCATATTTAATTATGATAAAAATTTATTCCAAAAATTTTACACATATTTACTAAATAATTTAGAGTTTGATAATTGCAAAAATTTTACAACTAGATGCACACATAATATCGGAAAGGGACAAATTAAATTCCAGTAATAACAGATATAATTTAAAAAATGAAGAAAAACATTAATTTAACCACATATGCACACTACCACACAATACAAACAATTTAATTTTAAGCAAGAATCTAGTTATTATTTTAGTAATTTTATTTCTGTGCTATATTCGGTCTAGTGTCAAAAACGATTGGTGCGCTATTTGGTCATTTATAATAATCGCTGTGTGCAAATAGGTCATGCTCAGTCTGATCGTGCGCCATTTGGAATTGTTGAAAAAGCAATTCGGTCGTGCTGAATAAATCTGTGCGAAATTCGGCACCACTCGTAAGGTGATATACACACAGATAATACAACAATATAATTACATGATTAAAAAACTATAGAATATCGTTGTAAGTACGTGTTTTGTGGTTATGAGTAGAGTTAATGATTTCATACGAAAGTTCGCTTTTAGTTAAATGCTAAATTCATTATTGTCTCTGGTTTGAGCTCCATCATATGGTAATTATAATCAACTTTGAAGAAAAGTATATATTTACAATTGTCATGGTGTTTGATATTCTGTCTAAATTTTATATCTTTCCATTGACAACAAATATATCGTAGAATAATAAAGTTATTTTAAATCTCAGTATTTTTAATGCCTCTGGGTGTTCCTATTATGCTTATTTCTAATGAGTTTTTTGGTCCAATTTCTTCTTTAAAATAATAATAATAACTATTTGGAGTCCACTTGCGCCGCATACTTATAAGTTTCTGTTTTATAAAATATATAATACCATTTCGATCTGTATAGTTGTATAAAGTATAATTTTTTAAATTTTCTTTCATGAAAAAATCCTGTGTGATCATCAGACCACCAAAGTTTTCAAATAATCTGTCGTACATTTCATTATTATGTAGCATATTTTCCATAAATTCTAAGCCCTTTATAAATGGTACTTTTATATATGGCACCAGAATAAATTGCAAATCAGTTCTACTAATATAGGTAAATATTGTTTCCTTATCCTCTTCATCTAGCTCGATGCAATTATTCAACACCGTTATCACCGCGGTTTGTTGTAGCGAAGGAACAGCACTCATTTTGTATTTTTTTCGCTTTATTTAAAACTGAAATATATATTGAAGTGGTTAGCTCGATTAATTTAAAATCGCTTTTCTTTATAACATTTATGCACTGATTTTTGATAAAGAATAGTATTACTTCTCACTTGAATTTTATAACAATGGCGTGTAATACAGAAGGCAAATAATTTCAGAGTACAATTGCACTTATACGCTGCAGAGTCCAATTCGCAATGGCATCAACCGACTTACTCGCTTCTTATTTATACTCCGCAAGGGTCGGAAACTCCGCCTACCTAGAAATGAGTGCTTGCCCGCAGCGACATCTGATCAAAGATCGGTTTTAACAGAACTAATTTTCATATATATTTGTATATATTTATATTATTATTATCTTATAACTAAAGGTACATATTTGAAATATCATATATACAAATTGTGTAATTTTTTTAAACTTTGAATTATAAAAAAATCGTAATTAAAATACACTATTCATAAATATGAGATTTCAAATATGTACCTGTAAATAAACAGTCAAACAAATAAGATTATACAAAGAAGTTTTATTAAAAAATTATATTATATAATTAGTAAAACATAAAACCACACTTTAGATGAAAAATTTTAATTTAGTAACACGTCACATTTTAATTTTCGTGTATAGTGACCTTTAAATAAAAAATCACTATCACTAAAATGTTTCCAGCAAATTCTTACATCTTCTAACTTTTTAGTATTTAATCTTCTTCTAAAAAATTGTATCTTCTTTAACCATGCCATTGCTTCATTTACATTTTTAGGCGATTTATCAGATGGCATATACCATGGAGATGAACAGCCTAGTACACTGACCGGCAATGATGCAGTACAAACCATAGTCTATGGCTGACTTCGAGTATAGCTGAAAAAGAAGAAGGCATATCTTCCTTCTCACTCGCACATGACGTCATATATCCCAAATCGGGGGAAATGCGGAGAAGTTTCAGGGGTATAGAGAGAGGCGGAGAGTATCGCGAGAACATAGGCGATACCTCCCCTTATCAGACTATCTCTCTTAGATCAGCGCTAATATCTCTTTGCTTTTTTCCTCCAATACCACTCAATTGAAAGACGGGGCTAAAGGGGAAAATTGGTGGGAGGTGTTTTGGATTCTATCTTTGTTTTTTGCTATTAAAAAGACAAGGATGCTTTTGAGGGGAAATTCTGATTTTCGGACAAAACTGGCGTCACTATCGTTGTCCTTGTCTGACAACCGCTCAGGCATGCTTTCATCTCTATCCTTTCTGGCTAGAGGGGAATGCGGAGAAGTATTGCGGGAACATAAAGGCAATATCTCGATTCTATTTCTTATCGACTGGTATTCTTAGATCACTGTTGATTTATTTAATTATTTATTTTTATATTAAAGAAAATTATAATTAAAATGAATTAATTTTATTTTTAAAAATTGTAATAAATTATAATTTAATATATATTTAAGAGTCATATTTAATTATCCAATTTATTGTCTATTATTTAATTCTTAATTTCTATATATATTTATTTAATTTAGTTTTTGTACATAATGGAACAATAATATTTAGTAAATAAGTTAATTAATTTCAAAAGTAGTTCTGATCACTTATAATCCAATTTTTTAATTTTCTCTTATTCCGAAGCGGCTCTTTTCGTTAGATTACGCCTATCTTCGTTAATGTTCGACTCTCTTCGTTAATTTTCGGATATGTTCGGTTGCGTTACAAGTAAACAGATCTACTTTTATAATTAATTAAATCATTTATTAAATATTATTGTTCCATTATATACAAAAACTAAATTAAATAAATAAATATAGAAATTAAGAATTAAATATTAGATTTAAATATACATTAAATTAATTATAATTTATTACAATTTTTAAAAATAAAATTTATTATCATTTATTACATTAATTCATTTTAATTATAATTTTTCTTAATATAATAATAAATAATATATAAAATCAACAGTAATCTAAGAGTATAAGTCGATAAGAAATAGAATCGAGATATTGCCTTTATGTTCCCGCAATACTTCTCCGCATTCCCCTCTAGCCAGAAAGGATAGAGATGAAAGCATGCCTGAGCGGTTGTCAGACAAGGACAACGATAGTGACGCCAATTTTGTCCGAAAATCAGAATTTCCCCTCAAAAGCATCCTTGTCTTTTTAATAGCAAAAAACAAAGATAGAATCCAAAACACCTCCCACCAATTTTCCCCTTTAGCCCCGTCTTTCAATCGAGTGGTATTGGAGGAAAAAAGCAAAGAGATATTAGCGCTGATCTAAGAGAGATAGTCTGATAAGGGGAGGTATCGCCTATGTTCTCGCGATACTCTCCGCCTCTCTCTATACCCCTGAAACTTCTCCTCATTTCCCCCGATTTGGGATATATGACGTCATGTGCGAGTGAGAAGGAAGATATGCCTTCTTCTTTTTCAGCTATACTCGAAGTCAGCCATAGACTATGGTTTGTACTGCATCATTGCCGGTCAGTGTACAGGGTGTAACAATGATGCTAGGAGAAATTTTAAGAGGTTGTATTGGGAGTAATTCTAAGACGATTTTTCATTTACCACATTTTAATCTGAAGCTAGTTTTTGAGATATTTAATGATACAGGTACTATTAGTTAGACAGAGACGGATAAATAGTTGAAGTGAGACAGAATAGTGTTATCTCTCTCTCATATTTTGAAAGTTAATTTCTGATGCAATTTTAAAAACTTTTAATTTTAAGAATTTTTAATTTTAGTTGATAAAGAATTATAAGCGAATCTGTGATTAATTATTTGAAACAAGTATCACATATTAGTTTTTGTTTAATTTTGCCACAATGAACCCGGCAATGTATGCAATAACATGTTCTGAGTATGGAGTTTATTTCCAAACTGTTTTAATATAATTATGATCTTCTATTGTTGGATTTAAAAAAGACACATTTTCTACAATATTGCTTGAATTTTTATAATTTCATGGAAAAAAAAGAACAATATTCCATCAGCCAAAGAATTGGATTTATTATTTAAATTTATTCCATGCATATTAACAGTCTTTTATAAGCAATTTCAAGTTGTTTATTATTGGGATTATTGTTGAAGTCCCCTCTACTCTAATTCAACTAAAAAACGTTTCTAAGAATTGCTATGGTAATTTAATACTTCATAAATAAAGTTCATAAATATTCAAAAAATTTATAATTTGTAACGTACCATTCTTATGCCCGTTGAGCCGATGCGCCGTAGCGCAGTGATCAGTTAGCGCTAAGTGAGTGAATAAGTTTTTGTCGAACGACTCTATCCCGCTGCATAAAGGAGTAAATCAAAACAATGCATAAAATAGTTATGCTACTGAGCCTAGACGATGGGTTATAAATTTTAATGTGCTAAATACAACACATAGTAACAACTCATAGTTATTATGTTCCGCCATGTTAAATTACAACAAGTTGAGTAAAGTGAGCGGAAAAATTTTCCGCTACATAAAATGGCGTCCGCTCAGTAGCCGCTCACTTAGCGCTTTTACTGAGCGGTAGCGTTCAGCAGAAAATTTTACAAAAGTTTCGCAACTGTTGAGTCTACTGAACGCACCCATTAACGTCCTCACTGTCACTTGGTCCGTATAGTGGGGGTAGCATCGTTCCCCTATTCTGCATGAAATGCTCACTCTCGCTTGGCTCAAGTATAAAGTACTTTCATTTCAATTGTATGAAAACAATAGAAAGTACAAGAAAAACAGGATTAATTTTTCATGCTTGAAAACTTTCTCCTACCCAGTATTCTTCTCTCTTGTCTCTTTCTGTTGCTGTCTTTCAGTTTGTAGTGTGTGTTGACTTAGGTTCTAGTAATAACCATTTTTAAGTACCTCTGAGTGTGTATATGCGTGTGAAGAAATTGTCAGTAGTGTAACAATAGGCAAAATGAGAAAATGTTAGTTGACATTTCTTTCATAAAATTTTGTCTTAAGAGCATCCTTACCCGAAAAAAAATTTCAGTGGCGGGCACTGGCTTGGTTCGTGTCTGAGCTAAACTCAGTGCCTAGCGCCACCGTGCCTATAAATAAAATTAAATTTAAATACATGCTGAGTGAGGCCTGTAGCGGTCCCCACTCAGCAGCCATCCCCCCCCCCCCCTAAATCCCTCTCAAGCATAGCTACCGTCTTATGAGGCGGCTATATATATATATATATATATATATTTCGCCTATAGCGCCGACCTTGTCTCTGAGCTATGCTTGAGAAAAATAATGTTAAACATTACGTATACACACACACACATATATATATATATATTAATATATATATATGTATATATGTGTGTGTGTGTGTACAATGAATATATATATATATATAGATGATGTCGATTAAATAAATATAAAGTAAATATTGAAAAGAAAAAATGGACTTTTATGAAAATTCTATATACACATAAACCTTTAAATAAAATTAATTTGCTATAAAATTGTTTCTCGTTACTGTTATATTGATATATTGTATTAATAATATGATATATTGTTAATAACTAAGTGACTAAATATTTTATTCAGTATTACTATAAAGACACATTTAGTCATTTTTGTTTATTAACATTTAAGAACATATAATTGCTTATTGTTTATATTTTTTATTTCTCATATTCGATATCTTTATTTGCATTTTTTTATTTCTGTAGTTTTTAATTCTCAAAAGTTTACTTCTTTTATCAAACTTTCTACTCTTCTCTGAGTCATTTTAGAATCAGTGAAGGTAAATATAACATTTTTTATTAATATACCTGTGGTCCCTAATATTTCTATTCGGAGTTACAGGTCATCAAAATTCCACCTGTTTTTGATGCGGCTGTTCAGCCGATACAGGATTGTTAACGCTTGGCGCGTACTTCACTCGCCTCACTTCAACTATCTGACTGTCTCTGTCTCACTAATAATAACTTTATTATTGAATATCTTGAAAACCAATTTCCGATTGAAAAGTGACTAAGGACTTTTCGACTTAGTTTAGTGTCAGGAATCACCCCTTAACAGGAAGTGCGTTCATTTTCGGGCACCCTGTATGTATAGTTGGGCCAAGCGAGAGTGAGCACGCTGAATCGCATACGCGGCCAATTCATGCAGAATAGGAGAGTGATGCTTCCCCCACTATGCGGGCCAAGTGACAGCGAGGACGTTAATGCGCATGCTCAAACAACTGTCATTTAATATATGATTTAGCGTTGGTTAGGTTTTTGAACATCCTGCATAACAAACTCTTTTTCTAATAAATATTATATTCGATATTGAAGCAAATCGTTATTGTCCAAAGTTATAGTTCGACTGATAGGCAGATAATTTTGTTGGATCTATTTACTAATTGATCATTTTGTCGTTATTAGTGAATATTTATTTGAAATAGAAATTTAAAATAAATTATTTTCTAATTCTTTCAGGTAAGATTATATATTTTATATATATATCGCGTTAATACTTTATTTGTGGACTTATGTTTTATTTAAGTTTCTTGATAATTTAAAGAATAATGGCATCGACTAGTCAAAGACCATCTCCCCCTGGAAAGAAAAGTGGAGCTCGTGCATTGAATGGCAAATGTAGGGAAATAGTTTTTAACGTTTACAACTACATGAAAACGCAAAAGGAACAGCACGGGATAGATATTAATCTCACGGAATCTACATCGGATGCAACAGGTGTTTCGAGATCGACAGTCGTTAGGATCATACGTGAGGGTAAAAGGAGCATGGATCCTAAAACGGCACGTCCATCCTTCTCTACTCCACGCATGAGTCATGAAGGACAAAATAAAAAAGATTTTGGAGAATTCGGGGAAGGGATAATTAGAAGAAAAGTCCAAGAGTTTTATTTAATTAAACAGGAATGTCCGACTGTGAATAAACTTTTGCGTGAACTGAAGGAAGAAGGAGTTATTGATTGCGGATTTTTAGTTTATAAAATGATTTTTATGCTACACCTGATAAATAAATTGAAATTTGAACATTCCCTAAATCCCGGCGCGAATTCAATTTCATGTATCACTACGCGGTAGCGTTTAGAGCGGCGCGATAGTGGGGGTAGCAAATTAATCATATATCTATTGTCACGTGACACTTCCCCTAATTTCCGGCCGCCATGCGTGCTCACTCTCGCTTGGCCCAACTATACAGAGTGTAACAATGACCCGGGGTCAAATTTTAGGAGGTTGTAGAGGGGTGATTTTAAGACGATGTTTTATTTACCATATTTTAATCCGAAGTTTAGGTTTTGAGGTACTTAATGATAAAAAAGGTACTATTAGTTAAACAGAGACAGTCAATTGGTTGAGGTGAGATAACGCCATTCTGTCTCACTTCAACTCTGTATCTCTATCTAACTAATAGTATCATTATCATTAAATATCTCAAAAACTAAGCTTCAGATTAAAATGCGGTAAATGAATAGTCATCTCAGAATCACTCTGTAACCCCCTAAAATTTGACCCCGGGTTATTGTTACACCCTGTATGGGTAGATGTCTGCTTAGAGAAGCAAAATTTCTATCTTTTCATAGAGTATCTCGAAGGCTTATTATGTCTGCGTTCTGCAACTTACTGCCAGTTGTGAGCTCTACGTCATGATAGTGTATTGGAAAAGCGTACTGTTATTTACTGCCGATGTGCAATGGCGGACATTAATGGAGTCCGGAATATCACTAGGCACTAGTTTCAGAGCGTCTTCACCATGCGCCTAGAGTGCGAGGGAATATACTTACCTCTCACTCAGCGCTCACTCTCCTCCACCGGTTCTCCATCCTACATACATACAATGGCGGACATTAATGGAGTCTGGAATATCACTAGGCACTAGTTTCAGAGCGTCCCCACCATGCGCCTAGAGTGCGAGGGAATATACTTACCTCTCACTCAGCGCTCACTCTCCTCCGCCGGTTCTCCATCCTACACGGATGACGTAAGCACGAGAGTGAAAGATCATACGGGCGCGTAGCCGATATCCCAGCGTCCGTTTGTCCAAGTCCTATGCTGGCTGTCCCCTATTTCCTTCTCTCTCGCTCAACCGTATTTTGAGTGGCGTCTTTGTTTAATCGCACGAGGACGCCAATGCGCGAATTTTTAATGTTTACAGAGGCGACGCTGTTGAATCTACTGACAGGAGTCACGGCGTACAAGCGGCAGAGTTCGAATCCCAGCTAAAAGTTATTATTTTTTTCATTAATTTTTTGTCACATGCCCTATTACCATGGTCTCCATTTATTAAATTAAAACTTGATTTAAAGAATCAATGATATAATTTTATTATCCCTTAACTATAAGACGTTTATAAAGAATAATCATGAGCTTCATAAAATTATTGACAATTAGAAAGAAAAGAGTTTTTATTAATTAATAATTCCATAATCTAATGTATTTATTTTTATTTATTATTCTTATATTCTATACATTTATTTATTAACTTATTTATTATTAATTAATTATTAAATCATTATTATAAAGCAATTATAATTTAAAAAACAATTTTAACGATTAGAATAAAATATTACAACACTTGTTTATATTCAAATATAATATTAGAAGTGTCATACAAATTTAAAAAAATGAAGAAAAAGATTAATATAAAAATAACAATTATATACCCAATCGGGAATCGAATCCACGCAGCTTTGCGATCAACATATATATCGCTCGAGACCCTTCTCCTCTGTCGCATGGTGGGGACTGGGAGTGGGGCTGATCTGTATCGTCTATCCTTTAAGAAACGCGTGAGTGCGAGAGAGAAAGACTGTGCAGGCGTCCGATTGTTACCCCAGCGTCCGTTTGTCCAAGTCCTATGCTGGCTGTCCCCTATTGCCTTCTCTCTCACTCGACTGTCTTTTGAACGGCGTCTTTGTCTAATCGTCCGACGACGCCAATGCGTAAATTTTTCAAGTTTCCAGAGGCGACGCTGTTGAACCTACTGACAGGAGGCACTGCGTTCAAGCGGCAAGAGTTCGAATCCCAGCAGAAAATAATTATCTTATTCTTTATTTTTTTTTACATGTCGTATTCCAAAGATCTTCTTTCATTAAATTATTAAATTATCTCATTTCTTCCATTTATTTATACGGTTACATCCCGCTTCCTATTTTACTTTCAGGCACTATTCATAATTCTCCAAAGATATATGGATATCCAATGCTTATACGAGCTCAAACATATATTTTCATTTTTATCAAAGTAATCAACATAAGTTAAGTTTTTTTATGATATTAACTTTTATTTTATGTATATATACATTTTTCTTACGTTATTTAAATCAATGTTTACATAACTCTTTATTATAAAGAACTATTGGTGCAGTGGCTAAGCGGCACGGCTGCTTGCGCTAGAGTGGAGAGTGGTATCACGATCGAATCTCGCTTCAGTTGGGGGTTTTTATAAATTTTTTCTTTTTCTTTTATATTTTCATATCTCCTGTAAAGTTAAAAAATTTTAATTTATTAATTATTTTGCTTTTTTTAAAAAAAAGGTGGTCCATGACGGGACCGTTTTGGCCCTGAAAAGGGCCGTTTGGTGCCCCCCCAGAGCAGTCAATGGTCTCGAATATGTCATTTGTCAGTCACAGTAATCAGTAATCAGTCAGTCAGTCAGTTGTATCAAGTCCGTCAGTTTGTCTAATAGTCCGTCCAATGTCCGGCTCGGTCGAGAACTTGGTTGAGCCGATGCGGAATCGACTCAACCAAGTTTGCGATAAACTGGGTGTCACGACGAAGGTCGTTCCACACAGCCATCGCGTTCTCCAGCACCGCTGCTCTCGTCCTCGCGCTGGGCGGAACCCATTTCTTCGTCATCTGCGCCCAAACGTTCTCGATGATGTTGAGATCGGGACTACGAGCAGGCCAGTGCACCAGTTGAATTTCCGGATGTTGCCGGAACCATTCACGCGTTTCATATGAGGTATGAACGCCGGAGTTATCTTGTACCAGTCGGATCACTGGCATGTCTTCCACAGAATATATTGCTCGAACACTTGGAAGAAGCACCTCTTCCAGGATCGAGATATAATCTGTGGAATCCATTTTTGGAGGAATCTCCACCAATTCACCGATAGTACCTCCAGACATCCACCCCCAAACTCCACACGTAATTCGTCCCGAATAATTATTCGGGACTATGTATTCCGGATCCATCCGGAAATCTCGTGGGCGCCAGACGTGAAGGGGATGGTTCGCGTTCGATTGGAAGACTTTCTCGTCTGTCCAAATCGTCGTTTCCCATTCCTCACGGCTCGTTTGCAAATGTTCTAACGCGAACGCGACCCTTTGCTCTCGGTACTGAGAGGTCAAAGGGTATTTTTTCGCTGGACGATAGCAGCTGATGCCGGCGGCGTTTAATCGCCGCCTACCGGTGCGCGCGGACAGAGGATAATCTGTCTCGTGTACCGCGTCTGTCACGTTCGCGAAAGGGTTTTCAAGGATGTAGTCCACCAGTTGGCGGTCATCCTCCTGCCGCGAACCCTGAGGCCGCGCATTCTGCACACGATGATTATGCAAAGCATGATCACCACCGAGTTGGAACCGCCGGATCCACCGGCGGGCGGTTTTCTCGGATATTCCGAGGTGTGCAGAAATCTCTGCAGGAGTCTTCCCACTTTCCCAGTGGCCTACGATCCTTCCTCTTAACGCGGGGCAAATAATTGGTGCCATTTCAAAACACTAACTTTACTAAATTAATGAATTTTAAAAACTTTGGAAATCGCGGATCGCGAACTGCTCTGGTAGTCGGTCTCTAAAGAATGAGTTCATTTGTTTATTCGCTACGTAACTAGCGAAAGGCTTGCCTGCAATGTTTTCATTTTTTTCGCTGGCTACCGGACTTCATTCTTTAAGTGGGCGTGTATTGTAGAAATCGCAGATCTTTACTTCCGTATTATTCAATAAAGAAAAGGAGTTAAAAAAAGATTATGAAAGTTAGAGAGAGATACAAGTATTATTGTAATTTCAATAAAAATTTAGCGAGTCTAGAAAAGCTTGCAGGGAAGTCGAAAAAAATGAAAACATACTACATGAATAATCATGTATTAATACAATTAAAATTTTAACAATATTTATTAAATCATTTACCAATTACTATTAACGCATTCCTTGCATCACATGATTAAAATAAGTCCAAACACAGCACAATTCGAATAATTTTTAAATGTTAAATAAAATAAATTGATATAAATATAAATTGTAATTAGTGAAAAATTATATCCGAATTGTGTCATATTTATACTCATTTTAATCTTAATGATATAAGAAATACGCTAATAATTATTGTCGAATGATTTAATAAATGTTGTAAAAATTTTAATTTTATTAATAATTTTATCTGTTATTAATTCAGTGCAAGTTCATCTAAAAACCACTTAAATTATTATTAAATATTCATATTTATATTACTTTGATAAAAATGAAAATATATGTTTGAGCTCGTATAAGCATTGGATATCCATATATCTTTAGAGAATTATGAGTAGTGCCTGAAAGTAAAATAGGAAGCGGGATGTAACCGTATAAATAAATGGAAGAAATGAGATAATTTAATAATTTAATGAAAGAAGATCTTTGGAATACGACATGTAAAAAAAAATAAAGAATAAGATAATTATTTTCTGCTGGGATTCGAACTCTTGCCGCTTGAACGCAGTGCCTCCTGTCAGTAGGTTCAACAGCGTCGCCTCTGGAAACTTGAAAAATTTACGCATTGGCGTCGTCGGACGATTAGACAAAGACGCCGTTCAAAAGACAGTCGAGTGAGAGAGAAGGCAATAGGGGACAGCCAGCATAGGACTTGGACAAACGGACGCTGGGGTAACAATCGGACGCCTGCACAGTCTTTCTCTCTCGCACTCACGCGTTTCTTAAAGGATAGACGATACAGATCAGCCCCACTCCCAGTCCCCACCATGCGACAGAGGAGAAGGAGTCTCGAGCGATATATATGTTGATCGCAAAGCTGGGTGGATTCGATTCCCGATTGGGTATATAATTGTTATTTTTATATTAATCTTTTTCTTCATTTTTTTAAATTTGTATGACACTTCTAATATTATATTTGAATATAAACAAGTGTTGTAATATTTTATTCTAATCGTTAAAATTGTTTTTTAAATTATAATTGCTTTATAATAATGATTTAATAATTAATTAATAATAAATAAGTTAATAAATAAATGTATAGAATATAAAAATAATAAATAATAATAAATACATTAGATTATGGAATTATTAATCAATAAAAACTCTTTTCTTTCTAATTGTCAATAATTTTATGAAGCTCATGATTATTCTTTATAAACGTATTATAGTTACGGAATAATACAATTATATCACTGATTCTTTAAATCAAGTTTTAATTTAATAAATGGAGACCATGGTAATAGGGCATGTGACAAAAAAATTAATGAAAAAAATAATAACTTTTAGCTGGGATTCGAACTCTGCCGCTTGAACGCCGTGACTCCTGTCAGTAGATTCAACAGCGTCGCCTCTGTAAACATTAAAAATTCGCGCATTGGCGTCCTCGTGCGATTAAACAAAGACGCCACTCAAAATACGGTTGAGCGAGAGAGAAGGAAATAGGGGACAGCCAGCATAGGACTTGGACAAACGGACGCTGGGATATCGGCCACGCGCCCGTATGATCTTTCTCTCTCGTGCTTACGTCATCCGTGTAGGATGGAGAACCGGCGGAGGAGAGTGAGCGCTGAGTGAGAGGTAAGTATATTCCCTCGCACTCTAGGCGCATGGTGGGGACGCTCTGAAACTAGCGCCTAGTGATATTCCGGACTCCATTAATGTCCGCCATTGTACTTTTATACAGTAGAGCAGATTATGTAAGCTCATTTGTTTTTAGTTTTATCGTTTTATGTGAAGAAAACAAAGGATAAAAATACAGGTTATATTATGTGGGCATGGCGTGAAAGAATTAATCTTAAATTTCAATGGATTTTATGTGAAAATTGTTTAATATAATGCTAATAATTAAACAATATGCGAAAAGTATATAAACTCTAATTAATTTAGAATTATAACTTTTTAATATATTTTCTGATAAATTATAAAATTATAAACAAACACATTATTTTATATTCAAATTATAAATAAAAATTATTGTAAAATATATATACAATATATATATGTAAACTGTGATTTGACATTAGCTTACAAAATAATGTACTCGTTTAATGCTTTATCTATTTTTCAATGAACTATCAATTAAGTTTAATAATATAAATTTTAACTTACCTTCATACTAAAATGATACAAGAACTGTTAATTATAAAAGCATTATAAGAAAAATTTTATAAACTTAAATAAAAAGGACCATAATAAATTTTATGAACAAATTAAATAATATATGTATAGCTTAAATATATCATAAAAGCCTATTCCAAATTTTTCAATAACAAAGTTCAAATACTCTTACACAAGGTGTTTTTATATTTACTTTCCCATTATTCTTTTTAAAGCAGAATATTTTTAGTAAATTATAAATTAAATAGCCATGTAGAATTATAGCTTTTCATAATTTATAAAATTAAATTTGTTTATGGAGTAAGTCAAATTCAGTTAAACTTTAATTAAAAAATCTGTATAGATGTTAATAGCAGTAATATATTTTATGCCAAGTATTGTTTTTAAACTAAGAAAAATTAAGATATTTCATTTATCACTTTTGAATTAGGAGCTTAATTTTTAAAATATTAAACGATAAAGCTATTATTAGCTAGTTAAAGATGGTCAGCTAGTTGTAGTGATATAACGCAATTCTGACTTACTTCAAATAGCTGACTGTCGTTGTCTAGTTAATAATGTCTAAGTAGCTTTATCGTTCAATATCTTAAAAATTAAGCTTCAAATCTAAAAGTGATGAAGAAAAAATTGTTTTAGAATTAAATTTATGGAATATGTCATTAGTACACCCTGTATATGTATATACAAAGTTAAAATTAGGTAGAGAAGATGATTCTAAGAGGATCTCTCGTGTACCATATTTTGATTTGAAACTTAGTTCCAAAGATATTCAATGATAGAAGCACTATTAGTTAGACAAATACTCAATTGGTTGAAGTGAAATAACATTATTCTATCTCACTTCAACTATTTATCCGTCTCTGTCTAGTTAATAGTATTTTTATTATTAAATATTTTTTAAGGACTAAGCTTCAAATTAAAATGTAGTAATCATAAAATCATCTTAAAATCATTCTTTCTACAATCATTTGAAGTTTGGTTTAGTATATCTGTTACATCTTGTATACTTGGTACATACATTTGTACTGATTTTTTCTTCAAATTAGATTTGCATATTAGTTTTTTTTTATGCTTTAGTATATACTGAATTATTTGAACTTTCAATATATTAATACTTAAAATTTTTTAATAATATAAATCTCAAATAAATGTATCTTATGTTTTATAGTATTATATAAAATTTTATATTACTCGTTTTCTCTTAATTCATTACTCATTTGCACTTAGATTATATTATAAATCATTTACAATTTTCATTATAGATCTTAATATTTAAAAGAATAAAATATTAAAAATATTTGTTGAATATTATTAATTTTATTATTAATGTTAAATTATACAAATATGTATTGTTTCAAATAGAAATAAAAAATATAAATAATATAACCATAATATAATCACAAAAGATGACTAGTGTGTGTATAAAAAATTTAAATTAGTTGCAATGTATTAATTCATTTAATAAAGGAGAAGAGACAGGTGAAAGAAAATGTCTATTAATCTTTTTCTTTATCATTGTTAAAATTCTACAGTACTTAGCTTTTATACGAATAAGTAATTTTTCTTCTTTTTAAAAATTAATTAAGTTCTTAAATTATTGGTCAGTGAAATGTTTTAGTTTGTCATCTTCCAAAAGGCTAATCAGTATCATTGTTTATGTAAGTAAGAAAATAATGTTTTTATTCATTATTTCTATGCATACATGAATTAAGATAGACTTTCACTACTTTTAAAGCAAATACCTTTGTAATAATATTAAACGTCAAATTATTATTTAATTAACAAAATTAATTAGTTTGGCTTTAGATTATTTCAAAAAAATACTATAATATTAAATTTTACCTATTGTTATCATGGTTATAATGCTATTTGCATTATAAATAGTTTGCTTTTAAAAACATGTCTTATTTGTATAGTTCCTTTGAAGTAATGCCATATTATTCACTAAAAATATTCCATTGTAATAACATTAATAAAATCAATGAAATAATTACATTTAATTATTTATAACTTTACTCATTCTTTCTAAAATAGCTAATTATATATATAATTCATACTAGAACTTGTTTGAACTCAAAACTTTAATAGGTTGTAGTGGGACTGATTCTAAAATGTTTTTTTATTTATCACATTTTGACATAAAACTTAGTTTTCGAGATATAAAGGTACTATAAGTTAGACAGAGACAGTCAGTTAGTTAGATCAAGCAGAATAGAGTGATGTTATCTCACTTAAACCAGGTAACTGTCTCTGTATAACTAATAATAACTTTATCGTTTAATTTACTAAAAAGTAAACATCAGATTAAGAAGTGGTAAATTATATAATCATCTTAGAATCACTCCCTCTACAACTTTTTAAATTTATGGAACATATCATTGTTACACCCTGTGTAAATATTTTTCATTTTTTAATACTTTAGCTTAAATGATTAATTGTTTATGTCTAAAGAATGTTAACTTTGTCTTGATTGTTTAAGAATAGGGTTCTGGACCAATGATGGAAGAGAAAAAATTAATTTAATTTAACATCAAGAATCACTCCTTTTAAAATAGTATTTTCTTAGAAAATAGCATGCATAATTGATCTATGAATCGTATATGTGTATTCAAAAATTTGTACTTTTCTTTAAAAAGACATATTTCTAAAGTTAAACCACGTATAACCCTTCTTTATTACTTTTAGTGCTGAAGTTAAATTTTCAAAATATTTAATGAAATAAAGGTAATTTATTACATAAACAGTCATTGTCACAGTTAGTTAAAGTGAGATAGCTATATACTGTTTCATTTCTATTAGTTGTTTATTCCTGTCTTACTAATTACTGTACCTTTAAATGAAATAGTGATGAAAGTATTTTTGGACATTGATATACAAGAGGTCTGATTATTTTACCTGTACTTTCTGCACTTTTCTTATTTTTCATACAATCAAAGTGACACAAAATTTTACTAAAATACAAAAAGTGTAAAAAGTACAGGTAAAATGAACAGACCTAAGGTATCCAGAAAAAAGCGCACCTTTTGTGAAATGTGATTCTTAACATAATTCTAACGCCTTTTATTCTTTGACTTTTTTGTATTTATAGCTTTATTTTCAAACTATTCAATAATAAAAGCCCATTAAACAGAAACAGTCAGATAGTTGAAATGAGACAGCATCATTCTGCCTTATTTCAATTATTCAATTGCCTCTGTTTAGCTAATGGCACCTTTATCATTAAATATTTTGAAAATGAAGCTTCAAATCAAAACATACCAAGGAGAAAAAGCTCAGAAATCACCATTTAAAGGTTTGCTTTTTTTGGACAAAGAACTGTATAAGCCTTTGAAATAGCATACTTTTTAAGTTGAAGTAAATAATTTTCTTTGCATTTTTTCACTTATTTTTATATTGCAAATGTTTTAATGTGGCTAAAAATAAAGTAATATATATACACGAGTGCAATATTAAAAAGAGATTCTGTTATTACTACTAATATTTTGTTACTGGCAACCTTAATTTATTAATAATACTTTGAAATGCAAGTTAAAAAATAATGAGGGAACAGGATGGAAAAAGTATCAAAAGGATCTTGTGTTTATTTTTGACTTGACATAATTTTTTGTCTTTAATTTGTATACATATGAAGAGAGTGTAATAATGCAGAGGCTTCATCTTTTAAATATTCTATAATAAAGATAGTAAAAGTTAAACAGGGCTAGTCAGTTAAAGTAAGATTATTATCTCATTTTAACTAATTGTCTGTCTCTTATCTCTGAGAAAAAAGTTGAAAAAATAGAATTCTTATATTGAATCCATTTTATTAAGTGTGTAGTCATTATTTTAAAATTGGTACTATAGTTAAATATATTTCCCTAGTCAAAGCTTATTCAGATTAACTGTTCCTCTTCTATTTGTTTACCGTCCTTGAGTCTTAACGATTTAAACTACATATCTATATCGGACTCAGTAGATTATTCTTATTCCAGTTATTCACACATTAACATATGATTTTTTTTCTTTCTAATTAATAATTTATTTTTTAAATTTTGTATTTTAATTTAGTGTTGTAATATTAATTTTTATATAATCTTTAGTGTTGAAGTAAAATGTCAAATTTTTCGGAAAAAATTAACCCTTGGTGTAAAGAAGAAGTAATTTATAAAAACAAAAATAACAAAATTTCTTTTAATAACTTTTAAATTGTTTAAATAAATCTTTTATTAATAGGATGACTTGCTAATATCAGCAGTAAAAAAATATGGTAAAAATCAGTGGGTTAATGTATCCTGGTTACTTACAAGAACACCAAAAGAATGCAAATCTCGTTGGTATGAATATTTAGATCCAAAAATAGAAATAGTAGAATGGAGCGATGAAGAGGATAAACTACTATTGCACTTGGTAAAACTAATTCCCGAACAGTGGAGAATTATAGCTCCATTGGTTGGACGAACAATGGCGCAGTGTATGAGAAGATATGAATTTTTTCGGTAAGTAATCTTTTCTTTGTGCTTTGCAAATAAAAATAGGTAATACAGGGTGTTTCAAAACAACTACACTTCTTTAACACTAAATCCACCGATGGCCGATCATTTGACCGTTTTCAATGTAAATTTGCCTTTAGCGAAAGTCTTCGGTATGTTTAGTGTTAAAGAGGGTGGTTCCCGAGGCTATTCTAAGAACTTTTCCTCTTGGCATTTTTTGATTTAAAGCTTTATTTTCAAAATATTCAATGATAAAGATGCTATTAGTTAAACAGAGACACTCCGATAGTAGAAGCGAGACAGAGTACGTCTTCTAACTAACTCTGTCTAACTAATGGCATTTTTATCATTGAATATCTTGAAAATAAAGCTTCAAATCAAAACATGGCAAAAAGAAAAAGTTTTTAGAATAGCCTTAGGAACCACCTCCTTTAAGGAAGTGCCGTCGTTTTGTAAGACTCTGTATATTAAAAGTATAAGTAGAATTAAATAATATTTAATTATAATTTAATTTGTTCGAAGTACAACGTTTATTCATTTTATAATTGTTAAGCGATCAATCCATGAGTGAAGATCATAAAGGAGAAATCAACTTGTGTACACCTATGAAAACAATAAATATAAGTAACACTGAAAAGTATGATACGACTGATTCTACATATTTAAATAAAAATGGTAAAATCTGTTAAATAAACAATTATGTAATTTCATTAATAATTATAAATAAAATTTTAAATCAATTAAACATGGTGTTTCAGTGAGGTACGGCCAAATTTTAAGGGGTTGTAGAGGGGGCGATTCTAAGACGATTTTTCATTTTGCACATTTTGATCTGAAGCTAAGTTTTTGAAGTATTTAATGATGAAGTTACTATTAGTTAAACAGAGACAGTCAATTAGTTGAAGTGCGATAACGTCACCATGTTTCGTTTCAACTATCTGTCTGTCTCTGTCTAACTAATAGTACCTTTATCATTAAATATCACGAAAACTAAGCTTCAGATCAAAATGTAGTAAATGAAAAATCGTTCTAGAATCATTCCCTCTACAACCCCTTACAATTTGGCCGTACCTCACTGAAGCATCCTGTATAATAAATTATATCAATTATAAATCAAAATTTGTCTGAATCTTTACAGAAAAGGCCATGTTACTTGATGCCCGTACTAAGTTATCTAACCAAGGGAAAAAAGCGATCCGTAAGACATTAGAAAAACAATTAGAAGAAACACGTAGACTAGTTTTAAAAAGAAAAAGAAAAGATTTTATAGAAACAGGATGTATTGTTCCTAAAGACAGAGCAACTGGTTATAGAAATAATATTTATGGAGGACTGTTTTAAGAAAGGTGATTTATATACTACAAATTTTTTTAAATGCCACTTAATAGGAGTTCCTTCGAAATTGATTATATAAATAAAATTGTAATTATTATGATTATTATTATTATTTATATCACTTAATATTATTCTATGATATTATTATTATGTAATTCTTAATAATCTATATACAAGATGTTCTAAAACAACCACACTTCCTCAAAGGGGGTGATTCCTGACGCTATTCTAAAAACTT
Source organism: Sclerodermus sp. 'alternatusi' (assembly GCA_037305995.1). Classification (NCBI taxonomy): domain Eukaryota; kingdom Metazoa; phylum Arthropoda; class Insecta; order Hymenoptera; family Bethylidae; genus Sclerodermus; species Sclerodermus sp. 'alternatusi'. The sequence goes on from JBBEEM010000030.1 coordinate 164,176, forward strand.
TATCCTTTTGACATTTTTTAATCTAAAGCTTAGTTTTAGAGATATTCAATGATAAAGATGCCATTTGTTAGACAGAGGTACTCCAATAGTTGAAGCGAGATAGTATTTTCTCCGTCTCACTTCAACTATCTGTCTGTTTTTTTGTAACTAATAGTACTTTTATTATTGAATATCTTGAAAACTAAGCTTTAGATTAAAAAATGGCAAAAGGAAAAAGTTCTTAGAATAGCATCAGAAATCACCACTTTTTAGGAACTGCGGTTGTTTTGGAACACCCTATATACAAGGTGTCTGAAAAATAACACACTTCCTTTGAATTATAACTTCGTGACACAAATACAGAGTGTTCGGAAATAAATGCGCTCCCAGTTAATGGATGCTTAATGACTTTAAACTGAGTTGAAAAGACCTTAGCCATTTTTTGATCCGGAGCATATTTTTTAAATTATAAGGGTTCTTATGAAATTAATTTTATTGGCTATCGCTCGAAAACTGGCAAAGGCAGCGAGACAGGACCATAATACTTAAAAAAAAATGTTAGATTCACCAATAATTGTAAGCTCAACAGGAGATCCTTCTTAAAGTTTTAATTCGTTTTCTATTCAATAAACAGCACTTCTTTCTTCCAATTAATAAAATATAAAATTTAAACACAATTAACAATAAACACACTAGCCACAAACTATTTTATATTAGTCACTTGTATGCACAATTTTAAAAAATTTATTAACTTCACAGGTTAATAAATTTACGCAAATGTACGGATAAATTAGGAATTTTATAACCCAAATTGTCTAATTAAATATACATAAATCAAAATTTGTTACCTCCCGGTATAAAATTTTTCTATCATTCTTACAAGTTCAGACAATTAATATTATTGATTTTCTAACATATTGACCATACCCAATGTTCAAGAGTATAAATATCAATAATATTAATTGTCTGAACTTGTATGAAAGTTAGAAAAATTTGATATGAGTAGGTGAAGAACTGTAGTTTATCTACATCCGCGTACAATTTCATGGATAATGTCCGTTTGCTAATTAGACAATTTGGGTTATAAAATTCCTGATTTATCTATTTTCACGTAATATTTATTAATTTGTGAAGTTAATAAATTGTTAAAAATTGTGAATATAGGTGGTTTGAGTGACCAATGACGGATCAAGACATGTGTGAGCCCAAACGATAAAAATTTCGCAGCCCTCAAATTTAAATTAAAAATAAAAACATAATACATTAAATGAATTTATTAAAAAAATATTTTTTACATAAATTTCAGTCTAACTTTTTTGCAAATTTATCAATTATTGTGG